>CM074951.1:23864661-23875350 GCA_037577455.1 Pangasius macronema | reverse complement strand
CAAATCCATTGTGGTGGTATATAAAGGCAAAATCACAAAAACTCTGTCATTGTCCAAATACTTCTGGACCTGACTGTATGTCCTGAACATTTGACTCAGAATCCAGGTTTTATAGCAATTAAAATGCTTATTATTAAGGTTGCTACACTGCAAAAGCCTTGCTGATGCTCTCAGAAAATGGTAGTAAATGAATATTTCTTGTCACTAGGGTGGTACTTTATGTAAGGAATAAAATTTGATGTTTATTCCTTATTATATGTTTTTCTTTATTAAATAAAAACACATTTTTGTGGCACATCCAACATACAAATCCCTGTGTATTAGCTTTTTTGTGCGCATGTGTGGAGCACAACAGCACCACCAATGGCCATAGAAACACAGATAGTTGTATGAAGAAGTGAGAGTCGAGGCTGGGGCTGATTTCTTTCTAGCCCAGACTGTAGATTCATGCACCCTATCAGTCACAGTCGTCACAAATTTGATCTCCATTTTGGCACTGATATTTTTCACACATCTGTGCCACGTCATAAGCAGCGATTGAGAACATGAGTGTGCAACAAAATCGCAAGTGTAATGAATGTGAACAAGCGGGATTAGTTACCCTGTCATTCATTTTCCCCAAAACTGTCTTTGGAGGAGAAGATGAAAGTAGACAGATTAAAGACACGTTGTCCAATCGAAGTACAAACTCACAAAAGGACAGAAGGCTGAACTGTAAGTTTACTGTTTTTGGTTTGAATGAAAGCTTTACCACTTTTCTATTGTTTGATATTTGGCGGAAACATGACATAAACACAGTAGAGCATTACAGACTTGAAACGCTTGACCGTGAACGCAACCGACTATCTATCTTTGATCCATCATTCTTATTATACCATCCATAAGACCTTACGCTGTTGTGCACTGCTCAGCCCTAATCGTTTCACAGTCCAGCTTTTGATAGATATTAGATTTTATCCCTTCTAATCTCGTTAATATCACCAGCAGTTGTCTCTGCATAGAATGTGTTTTCTCGAATGATAAGTACAAACATTTAAAGGTACACAACACATGAGAGTAGCAAACATTGGTACAGTTTAGCACCTTTTTTCTAAAACTGTGGTTTAACAAACTGGTAGTAAGTATATGACAGTATTTCCATTTTTATGCTTAAGGCTGCAGCTTTATTTCATACAGAAGATTCCAGGATTATTTGCTAATGTTTTTTTGTTTTGTTTTTTTTTTTGTGAAGGTTGGACTGTTTGACCAAGACGATTAGGACTGAAGGCTACTTTGGGATGTATCGAGGTATATTTATACCCACTAAATACATTACTATCTCATTAGAGTTATGAGTGGTGTAAGGAATAAAACCCCTGGGGTCTGCTGTTCTAGGAAAATAATCAGCGACGAGGTGGTGTGATGCTGACCTTCACGAAACCGACTTACTCTTGCCACCTCAAAAATGATTCTATTCCTACAACAGCACGTCCCGAAGAATTGAATTTCAGTACACTTTTCTGTTTTTTAATGAACTGTAAAAAAAAATATTAAACTTTCACACTTGTTTTCATGTTCTTTACTCCATCACACAATTTTTCCAGGTGCTGCAGTGAACCTCACCCTTGTAACTCCAGAAAAAGCGATAAAACTTGCAGCCAATGACGTCTTCAGACAACAGCTCTCCAAGGACGGGTTTGTCCTCCTTCAACACTTCCAAAAACATCAGTGCATATAAATGTCTGATATTCAGAGTCAGTGAAAGCGAGACTTTATTTGAATGATGTGCGAGTGTGTCTGAAAAGCTTGTTAGTGAAGATCGGGTGCTCACGTGCTTGATATTTTCAAGACATACCGTCTTGAATCATCACACAATCAGACACTGATATAGTTAAGAGATCTGCTGACCAGGTCAGATGTTTGTGTGGTTTAAAGGAAGTTACCGTTATGGGGCGAGATCCTCGCCGGCTGTGGGGCAGGAACATGTCAGGTGGTGGTCACAACCCCGATGGAGATGCTAAAAATACAGCTGCAGGATGCCGGGAGGTTGGGTGAGTCACGGGTTTACTGAGTTTATTATCACTCATCCCCTGAACAAGAAACATATGTAAATCATGAACGGTATGCAGGGCAAGATGAATTGGTGAAAATATCTATGAATATCTACATATTCATAAATCATTATGCATAACAGTGCTTATAATTCTTTATGAGTTGGTAATAATACCTTATAAGCAGTTTTATAAACTCTAATAATGCCTCATAATATTCTAAAGTGTCACTATACATTATAATGCCATGTGCTGTACTGTACAACAGCTATAACTAATAATGACATACATAATTATAAAGCATCTGTAATATTACATAAAACTATAAGCATGGTTATAATAATTTATGAATGTGGGCTTCGAGTGTTATTCATTGAGATATGACTCTGTGTATGATTAGCTTTTAATAGTTTAATTGTGGTTCATCCTCTAAATATACACTCAATACACTCCTTCACTGATTATGAAGTGAAGTGAAGTGACTTTGTGGCCAAGTGTGGTGACCCATACTCGGAATTTGGGCTCTGCATTTAACTCATCCAAGTTCACACACACAGTAGTGAACACACACACCTGTGAACACACACCCGGAGAAGTGGGCAGCCATTTTAGCTGTGGCGCCTGGGGAGCAGTTGGGGGATCGGTGCCTTGCTCAAGGGTCTCACCTCAGTNCCCGAGACTCGAACCCACCACCTTCAGGTTCACCTTCGGGTTACAAGTCCGACTCTCAGACCATTAAGCCACGACTGTTTGCATAAAAAATGACCTTGTTGAAAATCTTGACCATGATAATTACACACAGTAAGCACAAATGGATTTTTGAGTGTCCTACCAAAAGTAGCTTATCCTCATCCTGCAACGGTGTTGATGGTGATACCCGTCTTTTTGTTCGTCTCTACAGCGGCACAGAGATCCGTGTCCGCCTCGGCTCCAGCCTCTTCGCCGTCTCTGGCGTCTCCTCACCACGCTGCAGTGCGTCGCTCAGCCACGGCCATAACGCTGGAGCTGCTGAGGACGCAGGGCCTCCGGGGCCTCTACAAGGGCACAGGGGCCACGCTGCTCAGGTCAGACACACTTCCTCTGACACTTCAGACACACGGACAGTGTACTTTTCCTTGTCGCTGGCCCAGCTGTCAGCATTAATGCTTCACGGCTCCAGGGTCCTGGGTTCGATCCTGAGTTCGAGCTGCTGTCTGTTTAGAGTTTTGCATATTCACCCTGCGTTTATGTGGGTTTCCCTATAAACATATTAGCTATAATACAATTGCCCCAAATCAGGATAAAGTGCTTACTGAACATTAATGAATGAATAAATGTCAATAAATGTCAATATGTACCATAATTGTGGTTCAGTGGGTCGTGTTGCTGCCTGCTGCAGGGTCCCTGGTTTGATCTTGAGGTCATAGTTACTATCTATGTGTAGTTTCCACTCTTCTCCCATCTTCTCATCCTATCCTGGGTTTCCTGCGGTGTCTAAAAAACAAGCTAGTAGGTGGATTGACCTAAATATGCATTTCTACCTCTGCTGTAACATAAGTTACCACTGAGCCTCCCGAATTTCTGCTTAAGGTGCAATATTTGGACATTAGGATGGTAATTGTGTTGTGTTGCCTGTGATGTGTGTGTTATAAACTATGTTGAATGATCTAACTGCTGATGAGGTTGGAGCTCCATTTCTTCATGACATCTCTGTTGTAACCTCTCGGAAACCTCTTGTACACTCATGGAAAAAAGTTTTATAGTTAACGTTTTTTTGTATATAAATCTTCCATCCAGGAACCATGGGGGATGCAAACTTCTGCACTGTATACAAAGTAAACTTCTTTGTACGTGAATCTGACCTGGCTGTTAAAAATGATTCCTCTTTTCTCTGATTTCTCTTTTCTCCACCCAGGGATGTGCCGTTCTCGATGATCTACTTCCCGCTGTTTGCCAAATTTAACGCGGTGGGTCGGAGCAGAGATTTCGCTCACGAGCGTGCGCCTTTCCTGCAGTCCTTCGCTTCGGGGTGCGCGGCCGGCTCGGTGGCGGCTGTGGCGGTCACTCCACTGGATGGTGAGACTCAGGCAAGGGAAGAGTGGAGGATCGCAGTGTGCACTCTCTCTTTCTCTTTCTCTGTAGCTCTCTCTTTCTACCACTAACCTTTAGAAAAGATCAAAGAGTGTTCAGAGAGGAGTTTTGGTTCGACACGGAAGAGATTACATTCCCTTTGTGCTTAACTACAATAAAGGAAAAAGGATATATAACTACTGCCATCATTATATACAAAGGATGTGATTGTGAGAATATCGTGTAATCCTTTTGAGACATGTAAGAGCATGTCTAAAAGCCTGGGTCATGGCAGATGTAGGAGGACAAAAGATTTTTTAGCGTTTACTTGTGAAAGGATGCATTCAAACGCCTCAACAGCCCAATCCCTAACCCACAACCCACAACTCTTCACATCTCCATCACGTCTTCTCAAATAACCTATAATTTGTCTTATAGGCATGGAGTGTTAATGATAACCATTACAGATTAGTTTATAATGACACAGCAGTTCATGAAATCATTGTCAGAACTTCAGGACTGATTTGGTGGGTCAGATGTAAGGAGCTATGAAATGCAGCTCACAGATTTGGCAGATTTCTATTCTGGGACCGAAGTGTGATATAACCTTGTTATATCTATTAAAACAAAGCAGTGTGAGCACACGGAGCTCAAAAAGATCAAAACATAAAGAGTCAGTTACCTCGCCATTTTCCTAAACACTAGGAGACATCTGAGACACCACCTATCATCTACTTAGACTTCCACAGTGGCATCTTTACCCTGGTGGTTTCAGGACAATTCACACCTCCGGACTCTCTTCCCAAGGACCTACGAGCATTTTGGACTAGATACTTCTAGATTTTTTTTTTCTCGGAGCAAGATATAGTCAAGTTGTACATGTTCTCCTTGTGTCTGTGTGGGTTTCCTCTGGGTTCTCCAGTTTCCTCCTGGAACATT
Source organism: Pangasius macronema (assembly GCA_037577455.1). Classification (NCBI taxonomy): domain Eukaryota; kingdom Metazoa; phylum Chordata; class Actinopteri; order Siluriformes; family Pangasiidae; genus Pangasius; species Pangasius macronema. The sequence continues at coordinate 23,870,332 of CM074951.1, read as the reverse complement.
CGTGTAGTGGAGGATATTGTTTATTTGGAGCTTTCCACAAATCATCATCATCATCGCCTTTAGCATAGGTTGAAACACAACTTGTTGGCCAGGAACCAAGGGAGTGAAATCGGTCATACTCTCTTTTCCCTGTCAATCACAGTGACACTAGCCAATCGTAGGCGTCTATGAGCTCGTGTATGTGGAAGAGGGCAGACAGCCATTTCCTCTGAGTATGTAATGCTGCTCTGTGATGCAGCATGAGCAAGAGTTCGAAAAGATGTTGTTGGCTGGCTGGATGTACGTGTCTTGGAGGAAGCACGTGTTAGCCTTTACCTTCCCTGTTTGGTAGCTGTCGTATGATAGGAGGGAACTGGCAGCTGATCAAAGTAGGGAGGACAAAATCAATGTGATGTTACAGAGAAACTGGAAAGCATACAAATTTATAAGTGGAAACAGTTTCACTGGCTTTAATGAAGTGAAAGCTAACTGTGCAATGAACGCCGAATGCTGTAGGTAATCAGTTTTTGTTTTCCCCCAGTCATAAAGACTCGTCTTCAGACGCTGCAGAAGGGGGAAGGAGAAGATTCATACCGGGGCATCATCGACTGTACACGGTAAGATAACCTGTCTGAAATATAGAGTATATATGGTAGTATATATATATATGGACAGTATGAGATCTGTACATAGATATCAGAATAACATTTGTTAAGATATTGTTCCGACGAGTTCTGGTTTCTTCTGGCATTCCCAGGCGCATTCTGAGTCGAGAGGGGCCATTAGCCTTCCTTAAAGGAGCGACGTGTCGAGCGCTGGTCATTGCCCCGCTTTTTGGGATCGCACAAGGCATCTACTTCCTGGGTGTGGGTGAGCAGGTGATGAAGCTGCTGGGATAGAAATGAAGTTTCGTATCAGTGAACAAACACACAGGACTGTTTCAACAGGTGGAGAGAGGAGAGGGCCCGGGATTAGGGAAGGAGTAAGTGGTTTAAATGAGAGGGATGTCCATTTACATAACCAAAGGAGTTCAAGAAAAAAAAAATTAGCTGTTCATGCTATCATAAGCAGTGATATTGCACACTAATTGTTTCTCAAGTGTCTAAAAGATGTAAACAGGGTTCTTTGGGCAAAACAGGGTCCTGGTCTATCCGAAGATGTCTAATTCACTTGATTTAGACACAAAGGACGTAATATGAAATCCATCACTAGTACACTAGCAAAGGTTAGAATCATAAATAAATAAAGTGCATGTCAGTGAATCAAGTGGATCAGAGACCTACACAGCTAAAGATGAAGAAAAAAGATGAAGATGAAGATGAAGATGAAGAAAGATGGTGCTTTGCTTTGTATGAGGCAGTGAAACAGACTGTATAGGATCTGATGCTGTGTTAAGTTAATCTGCGCTTTAATCCTCTATGTTGCTCAGCTTCAGCCTGCTGGATTACTCGGTTCAAGCTGGGGTCTGAGATTTTTAAGTTTTAAGTAATATTCAGCAACATTTTCCCTCACATTATGACAGCTTTAATAATAAAATATCTAGCTTAGCTTAAGGAACTCCGTTCTCTGTGGCACCCCACACTTCGTAAACAGAAAAAAAAATCATGCAAACCACCAAAATCCGACCAATCAGGACGCGGAGGTGTGTCTACTTGTCTATTTAGGACAGGTATTTTGGGAGTGAATGAAGGTTGCATTTAATTGGATTTTAAATGTAGCAAGAGCTAGCTTTATTTCACTTCTGCTAAAATCACTGACTGTACCTTTAAGACGATGAGAGTCGTGGACCGATGTCTAGACTTCCTATGCCATGTCAAATCACTGTTAAACTGTTGAAACTCAAATCCAGGTTGGCTAATGGTGCATGTCTACTTGCAAGTCACCTTCATTTTAATTTAATTAGTTTTGCATCCGTGCAATGCATGGAAGTGTCGTGGCAGCAAGCAGCTACAAAATATATGCATTTTGTTAGAAGCGGATTCGTACTGTAAGCTTCCAGCAGGCTCGTATTAACCTTTATGTTCTGTTCAGGTTAACTTGATTAGTTTTTAAAACGAAAACAACTTAATTTTTCTACACAAGCTGAAAATTTTAAATTACACAACCCACATCCCCTAGGAAGCATGCCGTTATAGGACAATAACAACATGGCGGTGTGATCCGGCCCGTCCCCACACATAATCCTGAGGTCAAAATAAGGTGAATATGGTGTCGTCATACGGTTACTAATGTTAATGTAAAATAAATAACTTCTTACTGAGCAGTATCTTTTTTTTTTATCCATTTAAGGTTACATTTAACGTTGTGGAACGTGTGTGAGACGTTACTTTGCGTTATAACAGATATAAAAAGTAGTTCCCTCTCTTAATGTCTTAACAGCCGCTCTTCTATCTCTCTCCTGAATTTAATAAGACAAAAAAGCAGGGACAACTATGAAGCTCTGACACTGGAGACTCCTTCCATAAACGTCATATAAGGTAGGAATGTCTTTTCCTCTAGACAGAGTTGGACACGTGTAACAATGAACGATACGATTGCTACTATTTAATCTTGTAGCGCATTAATTTAAGTCCTGGAGCTGGAACTACTATCCGAGTCGTTCTGTTATATCGCATTCAATAGTGCTGTGGTATAATTTAAAATAAAAGTTGTTGGAACAAAATCTAAAGCAGTGAACAGAACATGAGCGTGAAACCCTGCTGGATGCTTTTCCAGGGTCAGCACGTCTCCTTTACTACCTTCTACACGTGCCGAGCTAAATCAGACGTTAGAGCACGGAGCGAGGAACTAAAGACCTGCTCCACAGTTATAACCTACGCACTATCACTGAGCTTATAATAATCTTTTCTACGCATATAAAGTCTTATCTGTAAGACACCTGGAAAGGATGAAGTGTCACCTTAAACGTAAGATCACAGAAAGATCAAATATTAAAGAACATATTCAAATATTATTAATTATCTTCTGCTTGTACTAATCTTATAGAGGTATCTTTTATGCATTTGATCTAAAAATCAAAACGAGGGCTCTGATTTTTTTTTTCCTCCACCGTCAAGTTCTAAATATATATTTATCTATGTTAGATATCTGTATAGCCGTACACAGTATAACACCAAAATTATACACAGCGTGGCTTCCTTTAAACGCTTCTTATGTACTAGAATCTTGAGCTTGGGGTCTGGTCACATGACACTCATATGCACCTCAAAGTCGAGATTTTGAGGAAACCTCTATAATACAACAATGCAAAATAATCATTTTTTTAACAGTGTATGCTATGTGTTATTATTTTGAAACATACTGACTATGAGTATTATTACTGTACTGAACGGAGTAAAGAGCACGAGGAACATGGTTAAAGATACAAACTGGTGTAAAGAGACAGTGAGATGGGAACAAGCGCCACCTTGTGGCTGGATTTTACACTATAATCTGACTGAAATCAGTGAGGATTAATTTTTTTTGTTGTTTAAATCATTATTTGATCATTTCATTGTATTCTATTTAAATCAGGTTTGATCTGATTACATGAAAACAGTCATGTACAGTGATTGTATATTCTGATTTTACATATGTATCACTACATGTCTTTTAATTTGAACTTTTAATCTCAGTTTACAGATTTGTCACGATGTTGTATTAGATCAACTGAACAAACATTAATCGCACAGTTGTAGACACATTCCTCTGACAGGTTTATCTGCCGCTCAGAAAGGTTCCCTTAAGGGTTCTTTGGATGTTCTAGCTTTCCAACGAGGAACTTTTTTTTTGGGGGGGAAAAGGAAATGCTCTGTGGTATGGTTTAATGTAGAACCTCTAACGGTTCCTTCGGAAGGACAAACCGAGTGTAGTGTAGCAGGTGTAGTTCCCCCAGGTACAGGACAGACTTACAGACATATAGAACATGACAGTATTATATATTTCCATAATTACAACATTGGGCCTCACTTATCAATCTGGATATGAACGGAATGGATTTGTTCGTAAATCGCTCACTGGAGCCTTTACTCAAGACATGTTGCGCTCATGAAAATCCAGTTATTGTTATTTCAGACAACAAAACATTCATATCCTATATTTTGCTCCTGAGTTTGAGTTTTACTTGAAAGGACACTTCGATTCGTCGGCTTCAAACCGAAGTGATTTTATAAACGGATTGCACCAAGTTTAAAAACGATTCCTTATTTCAATTACACACCAATTTAATGAACATTTTGTGAAACAAAGCAATCCAAAAACAAATCAAATAACAAATAAGTCTAACGATTCATTTCGAACGGAAGTAATGGCGCCCTGTTAAAGGAGGACAGGCGAGTGTGTGGCTGTGGCATGTGAGTTTTACGGCCTTCCGGAAAGGTAAATCAGCTGTTCTGTGAACGCGCTCGGTAATTCACAGCTGACTGGTTTTTATCTACATATGCACGCAAGTATTAAGAAAATCAGCATTACCAAAACGTTTGTAAATCTGGCAGCAATTTTTATTTTGGTTTACACACAACTTTATGGAATGATTGATAAATCAGGCCCATTGTGTGTCTAAGTACTCGTGGAATAAAGCGTAGTTGTACACTATAATGAAGAATTGACTACAGGTATAGTTTTGACAGTATTGTGTCCACAAGAACCACCATTTGTCCATCATTTCAATACGATAAATTAAAAAAATATATATTTGATGTATATACTGTATGTGATGAAATATTTGTACTAATTTTTTCATAGGACAATGAAATGATTTTAACACGACACCAGTACTGAAATGTTTCCAAATATAGAAATAAAATATATTTGATTTACTCCTCAGTTTTATATTCACACCAACACACAAGCAATTAAATGACAAACCATCATACAGGTCAAGCACACGTTTAAGGCGAGGCAGGGTAAACCATCCAGACACGGTAAGAAAGCCGATGCTTTAAGCTGTTAGCGAATTTATCCAGCGAATTTATAGGTACAGTGATAGAGATGTGCTTGTTTACAGTATAAATATACAGAGCTCTTTATTATCCATGAGTGCATAGATTACACTGTACCTTCACAGAGTTGTATTTAAAAAGGCTTACGGTGAAGCACATCCTGTTTACAATCTGAGCTCGCTTCAGTACACTGGACCCTTTTTTCCAGTCAGTCCTGTCATCAAAGGAAGGAAACCTGGACCACTTTCACAAACGAAGAAGAAAGAAGTTCACGCAGAGACAGCGAGCCTTTATACCCCTTGCATAAAAACTCAAAAGACAGTCATGTTGAGGTTAAGTGTAATTCATTTCTATTCCTTTGGTCAGAGTATCTGTTAATCCATGAACTTGCGGTTCTGGTTAGCACCGAATAGAGTCACTCGGATTTCAGGCATCATCTGTGTGAAAGAAAAGGAAAAGGAAACAATATCAGTACTGTGCTTTAAATTAGGAATAAAATCAGACGGGAATGCTGTCATAGGAAAATAATCAACAATGGGGTGCCGTGACGTGGCCTGACACAAAGAGGATCAACATCATACTTTTTACTTGTTTATAATTTAATGTTGTAAGACATCCATGAAACTGGTTAGTTCCTGGATAGCACTGGTTAGCACAAAGCCTAAACTCATCTGTTCCCTCTGTCATTTACAAAGTGCTGTCTTCTTCTTCTTCTTTCGGCTTTTCCCTTCAGGGGTCTCCACAGCGAATCATCACTCTCCACCTATCCCTAT
>CM074951.1:23838546-23858710 GCA_037577455.1 Pangasius macronema | reverse complement strand
GTGGTAATGCACACCCACATGACAATGTGTTTTGGCAATTTGCTAACTGGACCGCCAGACAATACACTAATGAATCACGCTATGTATGTCATGCAGTGCCTACAGCCGTGGGCACTTACTCGCTTCGCCCTTCTGCAGATGCGGAAAATGTGGCGCTGATGGAAGTTGCGAGAGTGTGTGTCGCTGCGCAATGCCTTCCTGAGAATGCTACTTCCCTATACTCTAATCTCACCCATTTCAGATCCAACTAAAACTGAATATGATCCTCAATCAACTAACACTGACAGCGCTAAGTCATATGATCTTATAAGTAATTATGCTTAGCTAGTCTCACTCACTTCCTCAAGCAAGATAGAGGATAGAGGTCTATCCCTCGCAAAAACAGCAATTTCTGACTTCGCTTATGGTTTGCGCTTAATTTTTGTGTTTCATGTAACCATGATGAACATATCCAAAACCAGCAGGACGAGTATGTTTTGATGTACTGTTCTGAAACACACATTCCCTATACTATGTATGTATGCTTGATTGTGTAAGATAACATTTTCCTATGTACTTGTCCTATAAGGACAAAAGGAGGGAGATGTAGTGGAACATTTTATTTGCGTGTATCGTTAGTTTTTATGTTTCGAGAGAAAGTTGCGAGAGAAACGATGTTCTGTGAGAAACAGTTGCAGTTGCTCAAGGAGGAAAACAAGAAGTCATCGTTAGCACAAAGTGTTCCAGATGTTCGCTAAAACAGAAGAACATGCCAATGAAGCATAACCAGTAAAATTAGAGCAAAAACACCTAACCTAATAGGCAGAATTATAACCTTGTGTAATTGTGTTCATAAAAGGTAACAGAATGCTCTAAAGAGATGAAAGACAGTGTATAAAAGGGAGCACCAGAAAGGGGAAGTGTTTATATATTATAATTTTATACTCTTGCTTCTTTTGCTCAACCTTGTCTGCTGAATTTATTTACCTCTATTTCTAGATTTCCACGACAACACCAAAGTGTAACGGTTAGTTACAGATTACAGGTTTATTGAATTTGATTCTATATAAAGACTAACTGGGAAACAGGCTGCAAAACACACATGGTTAGAAGAAATGAAGGGAAAAAAACCCTACATGTTCAAGGCTAAAAGTTACCACTGTGTTGTGTAACACTCAAGAAAGGAACATGACTGATACTGGTGTTATCATAAACACTGAGAACCGAGCACATGCCAGGTAGAGTATAAGAGCTCTGACTACAGAAGTGCTGCAAGTGGAATTATCAGTAAAAGGGATCATGAGGGTCTTCTTGGCACTTTTTACTGTTTTTGTGGCAGCATATTGCCAGAAGGTCTTCACTGGGTGAGTTTGATTAGCCATCGATTTATATTTACAGTTTCTGGGGTTTTTTTTTACATATAAAAAGAGTAAATGTGCAAAAGTCAGTTTTTGTTAAAACAGTGTTGCAATATTTACTGTCTGGACTTATATATCCTTCTTCCATTGTGTGATTAAGAACAAGCTCGACAATGTCACTTGCGATTTTGAAATGTGTATTCTTCCCCAACAGAGACCAGGTTCTTCGAGTTAATGCGAAATCTGAGGAGCAGATCCAGCTCTTGAAGGTGCTGGAGAACAGAGAAGTGTTAGAGGTATGGCAGCCTTAAACACATCTGTACTCTTTTGGTTAGCTTTGAATACTAATTTTATAACATTTTGAAACAGCTCCAGTGCTACGAAGCTAGTTAAATAGACATTAAACAGTACTTTATTCAAAAAACACACTGGGGTACAGAGTTCATGTGAGCTGTTTAAGGATTGTCACTTTGGATATTGTAGTGTAAAGGAAAAAGACTTCTACAAACTTACTGAAAAAGGTGAAGGTCTTTTATATATAAATGCATATACACTATATGGCCAAAAGTTTGTGGACACCTGACCATCACACTTGTGCTTTTGAACATCTAATTCCAGATTTATTCCCCCATTGCTGTTATAATAAGCTCCACTCTTCTGGGAATTTTGGAGCGTGGCTGTGGGGATTTGTGTTCATTCAGCCACAAGAGCATTAGTGAGATCAGGCGCTGATGTTACAGTTGGTGAGAAGGTCTGGGGTGCAGTCGGTGTTCCAGTTCATCCCAAAGGTGTTCAGTGGGGTTGAGGTCAGGGCTCTGTGCAAGACACTCGAGTTCTTCCACAACAACCTTCACACACCATGTCTTCATGGAGCTCGCTATGTGCACAGGGGCATCGTCATGCTGGAACAGGTTTGAGTCTCTCCGTTCCAGTGAAGGGAAATTGTAAAGCTACAGCATACAAAGACATCTTATACAACAGTATGCTTCAACTGTGTACTTTGTGGCAACAGTTTGGAGGAAGAACCACACATGGGCCACACATGTCAAATAGCATATGAATATCTTGTACCTATAAAACTTTACTCTAAATTAAACTAATTATGAACCATTGATGTACCTTAAAAGGTACATGTACTTATGTACTGTAAAGGTACACTATACCCAAGTTTCCAGGAGAAAGATGTACCCTTGAAGGTACCACATCAGGTTTTTTCCCCCTGTTTCCCTGAGTGTGTTTGTGTGAATGTGAAGCCAGAATTGAGGACCTTTCTTTGTGACTTGGATGATTTGCTGTAACATCTTATCAGGCATACAGCGTGGGAAAGAGCAAGCTGAGGTGTTTCGCACTGATATCACACCAGTTGTACATTTTGAGGAAAAAAATCTTAATATTTGATATTATGAAACACGTTGCACTACTTTGAGAATAAATTCATAATACTATGACCATGGTACTATGACATTTGTGTTAAAATGAGGAACGTTGAGGATTTGGGGAGGTTATTGTTTCTTTTGGTGAAGGAGATCTCGCAGGCAGTGGTCACCTTCAAAGTTAGCGATAGTATGTCAGTGTGTGCTATTGAAAGTCCCAGGCAATCGGATTGCGGCGTTTACATGAATCAATGCTAAGATTAATATCGGAATATTGATGTGCTTGTAAATGTAGTCAGTGTAATTTCCTACAGGAGTCAAACAATAACAGAAAACTTTTTAAATACTAATAATTTTGCAGCTTTCCGTCTCACTTGCCGCTTTCTGCTTTGCTCTGCCCACTGCACAGAGAGAGAGAAATGTATTATTGGCATACAGGGAAGAAAAGTTTCAGGTGTGCCATGCTAGTCACTACCTGTGTAGCTCGTCCCCCAGATGCTCCAGATGTATGCAAGTTACAGTATACGCAAGTGAAGGTGCATTTTGACATTGCATCGCTGTGACATCAGGCTAATATGTGAAAAATTAACAAGTGAACATAAAGGAATTTTCTGTTAAATTCCCTAACCTGCTACAATGATTGAACAGAAATTGATCGGATATGAATACTAAACTATTCTGTCTTCGTTTAGCTGGACTTCTGGACTCATCCTGTCTCCACTGACCTTCCGGTTGACATCCATGTGCCGTATGCCAGTCTGTATCCTGTCCAGAGATTCCTTCAGGATAATGAGATCCCGTTCCATGTTATGATCAAGGATTTGCAGGTGAGAACAACGTAATACCCTGGATACATGCAAATAGTGAAGTTAGCTTTATTGCAATGTCCTGATTCTGTTGTGCAACAGGAACTCTTGGATAAAGAGCAGCAAGATGTACAGCGCAATGCCATGAAGGCTGGTGATGCAAAGAGCTTCAACTATGCAACATACCACGGGCTTGATACAGTGAGTACTCCTATCTACCACTCCTAGATACACACTTATACACCGTTACACCACAGTGCTGTTAGATTCCCAATTCTGATTGGTTAAAAGGCAGTGGTGGCTCAGTGGTTAAAGCCCTGGGTTACTGATCAGAATGTCATGGGTTGAAGCCCTAGTACTGCCAAGCTGCCACTGTTGGGCCCTTGAGCAAGGCCCTTAACAATCTCTGCTCCAGGGGAACTGTGTCATGGCTGACCCTGTGCTCTGACCCCAGCTTCCTAACAAGCTGGGATATGCGAAGAGAAGAATTTCACTGTGCTGTACTGTATATGTGACAAATAAAGGCTGCTTCTTCTTCTTCTTCTTCTTCTTCTTCTTCTTCTTCCAAAGGTGTTGATTTCATTTTCATTATAAGTGCTAAACAAATCACAGGTTTATATTAGTGGACTTAATACGTTATTGTTTCTATAGCAACAACTTGCACAGGGACTTTTTGTTGGAAGTGCATGTACAATTCTTCATGTGGTAAAGTTTTCTGTAAGGAGACATTTTGGCATTATTGGAAGGAGTCTCCAGTGTCAATGCAGTAAATCCATTCCTTTAAGGTTTCTGACATGTGAAAGTCTTCAGGACAGAGGACTTTGCGCTTTGTACTGTCTTGGTAAAATGATAAGTTTAATTTTTTTTTGGCCATGTTACCTTCAACTGAGAGAAAGAGAGGTGAGGGAGTGACTGATTATAGCTGTAATCTAAGTGATAACAGGACTAACTTGTTTTACAGATAACCAGATAAATGGATAAAAAGTATGATATGTCATTCAGTAATAAATTAAAAATAACAACTGTTGGTAAATTGCTGTGGAATAAAGTGGAAATAAGAAATATACAGCACTTTGGGATGCTTCATGTCGAGCCGCTGATTCTTTTCCAATAACAGCACTCCCTCGAGTGTTTTATTTCATACTTACAATGAGTAATACAAGCTTTATGCATGCAGATCTACAGTTGGATGGACAGCATGGTGGCCAGTCATCCCAATTTGATTTCCAAAGTGGAGATTGGACGTTCTTATGAGAACCGTCCCATGTATGTGCTAAAGGTGAGAATAAAAAAAATAATAGCCAGGTGTGAATGTATATCATAATGTCTTTAAAAAAAATGCTCGAGTGTCTTGGGAATGTGTTATTGAATAAGTCACTCTGGATATGCTTTTAGTTTAGCACCGGTGGAAACAACCGGCCTGCAATCTGGATTGATGCTGGAATACACGCTAGGGAGTGGATCTCACCCGCCTCCGCTTTGTGGATGGCTAACAAGGTGAGCGACAAGGTGACCTCTTTTAAAGGTTACTTAGACCCAATTTCAATGTATTGATACAAGTATTTTGGATATTTCTCTCTATATTCATTAGATGGCTACAGATTTTGGTGTTGTTGCTTCTGTGACTTCTCTCCTGGGAAAAATGGACATCTATCTGATGATCGTGACCAACCCTGATGGCTACGCCTACACTCATACTTCTGTAAGCCTATGATTTGTGAAACCGCAGCTGAAATTGTCACTACAATTAGTTACAGTTTACAAATCCAATTCCAAACACATACCGTATCTGATGAGTCGATAGTTTATGGCGTTGGTTCAAGCAGGGGTGCATCCAAGGACCCGTCTGGTGTAAAACTATTTCCAAGGACTGCCATTTCAATACAGCACCCATTTAATTTCAAGAACAGAGTAAATATATGTATCACAATAGTAGTTTCTTTAGGACATTAGAGCTTTTTATTCCTGAAATTTCTAAGAGTATGTACCATATTGTAATCACTTCCTGGAAAAACCTCACTTTTCATCACCTCAGAGCTTCAAATTTAGGCCTCAGCATGCTTAATTGTTAGACTATTAATGTATTAAAATACACTATTGGACTGTTTTTGTTACTAATTTCTTTCTCTTCTTAATTTTGTCCTAAGCATCTATGGTTTTGTGCTTGGTTTTATCCATCAACGGCCACAGTCTGAGCAACATAACAAGCTGCATTTTTTTTTGTCTTGTATTAAAAAAGAAAAAAGAGATGCTAGTGATAGCTGCTGTAATGTAAGTCAAAACATTAACTTGTTTTGCAGACGTTCCACAACGTTAAACGTAACTAAAGAGTGCCATTCTTTCATTAATAAAAAATTGGCAATTCATTGGCAAATAAGAGGAACTTCTAGTTGGTAATTGTGACTCCGCTTCATCACACCACCCTGATTCCTTATTTAGCTTTTCAGTGGTGCAGTGGGTGATGTTGCTGCTTCACAGCTCCAGGATTCCGTTCTCCTTGTCTGTGTTGGTTTGCGCCTTGTTCTCCGGCTTCCTCCACCTTCCAAAAACATGCCAGTTGGAGGATTGGCTGCTCTTAGGTGTGAATGTGTGTGTATTGTGGCTGGCCATCCCGTGAAGGGTGTTTTTGCTGAAGATGGATGGATGAATGAATGAATGAATGAATCTATATGATACAGTATATAGAAAAAAGACTGATATTTGCGAGGTGCCTTTTGAGTTTTTTTTCTTCATCTTCCAAAACCACTTACTGGATCCCAAGTCTACCCCGGAACACTGGGCATGAGGCAGGCGTATGCCAGTCCATCACCATGCATGTACACATGCATACACTCGACTTACATCTCAGAGCAACTTAGCGTAGCCAATCTACCTACCTGCATGTTACTGCGAGGCAACCCAGAAAACTGTGAAAAAGACGGATAGTGACCCGAGCTCAGGATCAAACTGGGAACCCTGGAGCTGTGAGGCAGCAACACTACCTGCTGCACCACTGTGTTGTCTGCCATTGAATAAACTTTCAATAATGAGCTAGGTTCCTGAAGCAGGGTGGATAGAAAATGTGATGCTGATCTTATGGAATTTTTTATTAAAAGAAAAAAAATGTTTTTAGGACCGCATGTGGCGCAAGACTCGCTCCGTCAACCCTGGTTCCACGTGCCGAGGTGTCGACCCCAACAGAAACTGGGATGCTGGCTTTGGTGGTAAGAAGAGAATCCTAATCGCTTGTAATAGCTGTAAAGATATTCATCCATGAGACTTCGATCTATGTTTCTGCATTGCTCTCTGCAGGTCCTGGTGCCAGTAACAACCCGTGCTCTGACTCCTACCATGGACCTTCCGCACACTCCGAGATCGAAGTGAAGAATATCGTGAACTTCATCAAGAATCGCGGCAACTTCAAGTCCTTCATCTCCATCCATGCCTACTCACAGCTCCTCATGTACCCGTATGGATACATCTGCAACGACATCCCTGACAAGGCTGAACTCGTACGCTGTTTCATTCTTTTGTTGAATTCTCATTCCTGATTGTTTAGAAGGTGTTGATTGGTTTTCTCTAACAGCTGCTCTGACAGTAGTGTCATCTGCAAGGCAAATCACTGGTTTAGATCAATGTGGTTGTTCTGACATGCATCTTGTATGGCAGACTCTTCACATTGATAAGTTATCAGATATTTAGTTAGCGTTTATGGAAGGAGTCTCCAGTTCGGCATTTTGTAACAGTCACAAAGTTTTCTGACACAAAGTCTTCAGGACGGAGAGTATTTTTTTTTTTCCAGTTTCTCGGTAACATGACAATGTGCATTTTTTTTTTGTCTTGTATTAAATTCAAGAGTTAAAAAAAAAAAAAAAAAAAAGAGCAGCCGGTGAGCTATACCGTTTATAGCTACTGTAATGTAACTCATAACATCAACTTGTTTTTTGCAGACGTTAAACATAACTATATGGACAAAGTGCTGTTCTTTTATTAATGAAATTTGTAATAATTGGCAAATAAGAAGAATAAAACACTTTGTGACATTTGTTATAGGAAAAATCAGCAACTTCCAGGTGGTAACTGTGAATCCGCTTCATCGCACCACCCAGTGGTTGATTATTTTCTTAGAATTGCATGCCCCAAGTGATTGATTCCTTATTTAGCTTTTCTGTAAAATCGCTAGCAGAATTTAGCCCAGCCAATACACTCATGTTCAGGATGAATGGTGTATTATAGCCGGCCAGACACCCTAGTTGGTCCGCATGATGATAAAACCGCCTGATCTGTTTTGTTTTGGTGATTATTAGGATTCTGTGGGTCAACGTGCAGTGCAGGCCCTCACCTCTTTGTACGGCACCAGCTACAGAGTTGGAAGCATTTGCAAAATCATCTGTGAGTCTACAAAACTTTCATTCTTTCTTTTTGTTATCTCTACCAGTTTCTCTTGTGTTTATGTATTGTATTCTTATCAATTCAGATCAAGCCAGTGGTGGAAGCATTGACTGGAGTTACGACAAGGGTGTCAAATACTCCTTTGCCTTTGAGCTGCGTGACACCGGTCGCTATGGCTTCCTCCTCCCGGCCAATCAGATCATTCCAACTGCAAGTGAGACCTGGCTGGCTCTTAAATACATCATGGAATATGTGCGTGACCATCCTTATTAGGAAAATAATTAAAGTGAAACTGAAAATAAAGATCAGAAAAATGGGATGTTGGTAAAATAAATACAAGCAAATGTGAAATACCATTTAGCGTGTTGTGTCGTGCTGTTTAACAGTTTCTCCTAGAGCCTGAAGTTGATTCTGGTTAACCTGGTTTTAAATATTGTCACACAAAAAACATTGCTCAGATATAACCTAACATCAGTGAAAAACCAATGCAACTCATGATTTATATGCAAATTTGAAAACCTCTTAGCATGTTAGCATATTACTTGTTGTAATTCTATAGTTTTGACAGAATGTTGTTTCTGGATTTAATATAAATGGTATTATACATGATGGAATCTGTCCCTTTTTTAAAACAAAAAAAGAAAAACAAGAAGAGTTTAACAACCCGTCCCTAAGCATTTTACTATCATTTGTCAGTATTAACTGCAAAATATCAATGAAAATGTGACAAAGTAGCACAATCACTCCAGTAAAACATCTCTCTTTGTTTTTTTAGTAGCCAATGGTGTTTGCCTAAGTGGTTTTATGACATGTTATAAAGGTAATGAAAAATTGTGTTAAAATTCAGAATGCCAACAATCACCACTGCAATCTCAAAACCATGAAGTAAGTAGGAGCCAGTTTTTACTCGATTCTGAGTCAAGGATCGATCTACTCGATTCTTAGATCCTAATACTAAAGCCGACTTTACGACATACAATTTTCAGCCTGATTATGCTGTCACAGGTACAATCGCACATCACAAAGGAAAATCTTTGGTTGGGATTTGATATCCGTGGTCTGAGAACACTTCATGTGACATGTTCACCAGCAGCCGATTTGGTACCGCTGCGACCGAAGACAGCTGATGACAATGTTCTGGCAATGTCATAAAATTTGCATTAAAATCCAAAGTGTGACTGCTGCTATGACACTTGTCACTTGCCACCGAGTGGAGAATGGCATAGGATGGAACTCGTGGGACTGCTACAAACACAGGAGTGGCGATATCCAAGCATAAACAAAATTTATAGGATTGAAAAGAGTGATGTGTTGACGCAAAGGGACGTGACTTATAAAGAAATAGAGGATGAATTACAGATTCTCGTTATATAGGTAGCTACCATGCAAACACTCTGTTCACTGAGTTTATTTACTATTATTACAATGTGAAACTATTTCATGCTTTCCAGTCATAGAGCTGTAATGTGGTAATTTTCTTTAATCATATACTATATGGCCTGTTCCAGGATGACAATGGCCCTGTGCACAAAGCTCGGTGAATATCTTTATGACATTATGAAAAATTCGCAATGGTGATTGCTTGCATTTTGAAATTCCACACAATCACAAATCCATCCAGTAAGTTTTTGTCAATTTTTTTTTACTAAATTCTGAGTCAGGGATCTAGCAACTCGATCCTAATTCATATTGGATACGTTTATCAGAGGGACTTCTGTAATGCATTTTTTTTACATGTCTCCTCAGTGATAAAACTCTCACTTCCAGACAGCAATAAAGTTATAACACCTGGAGTGAGTTTCCAGCAGGTTGTATTTTCTACAAACCTGGAGGTTTGCATCATGTCATATTATATCATACGCTCCATTCACAATATGGCGTCCAAGCGGTTGAAGAGGTGCTGGAATAGAGAAGAGACGCTGGCTCGTTTTTCAGTTTGGGGTGAACCAAAGTTCCAGCAACAATCTGAACACACAATAAAGCAATAATCACAAAGTATATGAGAAGCATGCATTTTTCGTTTCGCGATTCGGGAAGAGTTTAACATGTGGGAGAGGGTCATTGATACGCACGCCATGAGACTAATCACAGCAAGATGGAGCAGTCAAAAGTCTTTTTGTCCAGGTTTGCATAGATTTAAATTATCAAACGAACTCTAAGTTTGGCGAAAAACAGTAAGTAATTCAGCCTGTAATTTTCTCAGAGGGGGACAGAGGAAAGCATCAACATGGCCAATCTGAAGGGAAATAAAGTCACAGAGGATCACGTGTAAATTAGAAAGTTATCCAAGGACACCATGTAAATTTAATCCCGTCCAGATACGGCTTAAGACAGAGACTGTGAATCGGCCCACCACCTACTCAAAAAGGGCTGAATAGTAGACTTTTTTTTTTATAAATATATATATCATTGTATAGGGTTATAAGATGGTGAAAATGGCTCTGGTCACGTGATCCCATTCAATCATACCGCCATGACCAAAGCAGGAAACGCACGTCGTTGCAAAACAACATATTCTTCAGTTCAAACTAAACTTACGAAGACGGTAGATTTTTATTCTCATTTCCCATGAATCCTTTGGGCTATGCAAATTAGGGCGTCTCTGATTGGTCAGGAGAATTCAATTGATCTCTTGCGCGTTCCCGCTCTTTCTGACTGACTGAAGGGGAAACTGTTAGCCAGTTAGCTAGGTCTACGGTCGCATTAATCATTGTAAGAGTTTCGTCGGTTTTTGGGAGCTTTTTTTTATTATCCACAAAGTAAATATGGGCTACTTAAAGCAGATAGACGTGGAAAATTTCAAGTCATGGAGAGGAAAGCAGACAATAGGTCCGTTTAAGAGGTTTTCTTGCATCATTGGTACTAATGGTTCAGGTGAGTTAGTGAGATATGTTTAATCATTACGGTGTTTAAGAGGTAAAGTGAAAAAATGGCATTGTATGAAGATGTAACTGTGGTCATTGGAAAGGTAAGTCGAATGTGATGGATGCGCTGGGGTTTGTGCTGGGAGAAAGAGCCTCCAGTCTGCGAGTGAAGCAAACCAGAGAGCTGATTCATGGCGCTCATGTCGGTAAACCGGTCTCCCGCACCGCGTCGGTCACTATGCGCTTCTGCGACGACAACGACGAAGAAACCGTCTTCAGCAGAACCATATCAGGTCTGTTTGGGTCGTACTGACGTCTCTGCATCGCTACAACCCTCCAAAACTTAACTCGAATTGTTCTGGGTTTTATTCGAGGTGACTCCTCTGAGTACCGGGTGAGCGGCAGGCAGGTGACCCTGACCAGGTACACAGCCGAGCTGGAGAAGATCGGCATCGTGGTGAAAGCCAGGAACTGCTTAGTGTTTCAGGTTAGTGACGGAAAGTCCGAATCTTTTCACTGAGTCGAATCATTTGACTCGGCTCACCAACAAGAGTCGGCTCACTGCCGCGTGCGATATTTTGATCAGGTGACTTCAGCTATGGCTCATAACATTAGGTTGCATTTTATTTAAAAATGATAAGCAGTCTTGCATTAATGTTATTGTGCTGCTGAGGGCCACTGTTAAAAAAAAAATAAAATACAAGGTTTAGAGAATAAAGTTGTATATTTTCAAGGAAAAGGTCATAATATTAAGAGTAGAAATGTTATTACAGGATGATATTACAAGGCAAAAATGGCTCTTGATATTCTTTATATATTACCACTTTATTCTCTCTATACTTTATATATATATTTTAAACACTGTGATTGATCACATCTAACATCACATCTCCCTGTCATACTGCCTCAAACACACACACACACACACACACACACACACACACACCTGAGAAACCAACACACCGCTCTGCGTTAACACTAACACACAGCTCAGATGTAAAAGAGGTTTCCATTGAAGCATTTTGATTAAACTAAACTGCAGGAGCGATGCTATGCAAGTCGTCAAAGAGTCGACTTGTTCACGAGACATTTCATATTCCAGATGTTTTATTTTTATTAAAAAAATGTGCAAATGAATAGGGATGTAAACTAAGCCTTCCTCTCAGTGCATTGATCATCTTTAATCATACGGCCGTGATTGCCCGAACGCCTCGAGTCATTTCGATTTTTAAAATGACGCATTACGTCTGTTATTACGAAATAATGCACTGTAGATTTTGGTGCCTTTTGCAATTAGCAAAACCGACTTCATACTTTGTGCCTAAACTTGTTCAGTTTGGCTTGTCCTTGGAAACATGTCACAAAATCATGACCTGAGTGTTACAGAGTTCTGTTTGGATGAATAACGAATGGCAGGTGGAACCTCACTAACACGAAAGTCTCCAAACGCTTGGAAAGCGCTTACAAATTTCATCGTACATTGTTTAGTCACTACTGTGAATTATTTTGTAATTACTATGAAACTAACAGGTCGGGTAGGTACAGCTGAGACATGACGTTTCTGAGGATTCACAGATGTTCCTTAATTCTTGATAATCGAAATCTTAATAACAAAATAAATAAATAAATAAATAAAACCTATAGCCTATTAAAGACACAGTCTTGATGCAAGCACATGACACCTCTGGCCCTAGTTTGATGAACACAAATAATTAGTGTATTAAAAAAAAAACAACTTTATTCTAACGCAGATCAACTCAACACTGCGCTGCTTTAGTAGCTGCCTCTGAGCCGATCACAGTTACGCAAAGTGTGTGATGTGGACTGGTGTGTGTGTGTGTGTTGTGTATATTTCAGGGTGCTGTGGAGTCCATCGCTATGATGAATGCAAAGGAGCGCACAAAGATGTTTGAACGCATCAGTAACTCCTTTGAATTGGCGAATGAGTACGACGCCAAGCTGGCGGCGTTGCAGAAAGCAAAAGAGGACACTCAGTTCTATTTCAATCGCAAACGGGCAGCCGCTGCAGAGAAGAAGCAGGTGTTCAAGGACAAAACTGAGGTATCATGATGTATAATTATGCACAGTAATGATCTTCCCCGAATGCAGGTTGGGCTAATGCTGTCATGACATGCCGTCATCTGTTTAGGCAGAGAAATATCAGGCCCTGGTGGAGCAGCTCAGTGATAGCAAGCTGCAGCTCAGCCTTTTCCAGCTTTATCACAATGAGAGGGGTGTTAATGCGCTCATGGAGTCCCTGAGAGAGAAACAGGAGGCTGTCGCTGTCAAAAAGAGCGTAGTGGAGGAGTGGGAGCAAACCGTGAAGGCTCAGAAGAAAGAGCATGGACGGCTGAGCCGAGAATTGCAGAAACTAGAGAAGGAGATCAAGTGAGCGTGTTTCATTAAACCACAAAAAAAAACCACACAGGAAAAGTTGATAGATTGGCAAAATGTGAGGCTGTCAGCAGAACAAAACAGACAGGGTCAGTACCAGAAAATTGTGAATACAAAAAGATTAAAAAAAAAAAAAAAAAAGCTCATCAGCATCACTAGTCGAATCCTGGGAGTGAGACTTTGCAAAAATACACTGAAAGTTGAGGTTATTTGTTGGAAGTGTGTTAATTATTAACAGCCGGTTGTGATAAGAAGTTGAGGAAATGACAATGAAGTAGCAGGTCATGTGACTGAGTTTGGAGTCTGTTGTTTGGCTGAGGATTCTGGGAAATGGCGCAAGTTCAATGGCGCAAACTGCTCTACTACTGTGCCTTTTAATATGAGGGGCTGAATTTCTGTGGCTTCATTCGCCGTATACAGCTTGTCTACCTCCGCTCCTCTTCCAGGTCCCAGGAGGAAACCCTCAGCCATCAGAGGCCTCAGTACATCAGGGCCAAAGTGAACACCAGCCACCACCAGCGCAAGGCCGAGGAGGCACGCGGCAGCCTGCTGAAGAGCCAGAAGCAGCAGGCCAAGAAGGAGCAGGAGCTGCAGGAGCTGGAGACGGAGCTGCAGGAGCTGGAGAAGGCCTGGAGAGTTTATGAGAGAGAGATAGAGGAACAGGCAGCTCAGAGGGGCGAGGATGTGCAGCTGGAGGAAGCTCAGGTCAGACAGAGAGTGAGATGAAGGGGTGGGAATGAGAGAAAAGAAACAGAGCATTGTTTTCCAATTAAAGTATTTTTCATACATTCGTGTGTCTCACTTTTTTAAATGCAACATGCCATTGTGTCAGCATACCACATTACGTTCTGAGTGTTTGTTCTGGATTGGCTTCTTTACTCTTTAATCTACAGAGTGTGTGTAAATGGATCCGCAGTCCTGGATGGAGGTGTAACGTTTAGAAATGTGTTTTGTCGTAGCTGGAGCGTTATAAGGAGCTGAAGGAACTGGCCAGGAAAAAGGGGGCCATTTTAGTTCAGAAGGCTGAGAAACTTCACTGGGAGGTGAAGGCTGATCGGGAAAAGCTGGAGTTTGACAAAAGGCGAAAAAGCGAAGTTGAGGTAGGTGTGTGTGTGTGTGTGTGTGTGTGTGTGTGTGTGTGTGTATCACCATGCCTATGATCAGCAGTGGTGTCACTATAATTATATTGAAATGCATAACAAATACAATACCCAGATAGATTTCGATATAGAGTGTTTCATGTTTCTGTATTATTATTATTATTATTATTATTATGATTATTATTATTATTTTGTCTGCATGTTTAGGCAAACATTAAGCATGCTGAAGCTCATCGGGACGAGTTAAACAGGAGAGCAGGGAAACTGGAGGAATACGCCATCACCTCTAAGTATGTCATCCATCCTAGTGCGCTGATCTGTATAACCTTTATAGTAGAATTGAATTGTTGAATTTCTCCCACACAAAGGGGTAAATTTTACTTGGTTTTGGATACTCGAACACTTGAGCACTCGAGCGTAAATATCGAGGGGTTCACAGAAGCACAAGGGACCGTGCTCTCGTTTTATACACAGTTCAGTTAGTTGACGTTTGTTAGGTTTATTAAAGCAAGAAAAATACTTAAGTTTATATGGTGATTATTGTTCTATTTAAAGTAACAGTTTGCCAATTTTGCTGATTAAAATCTGTGTTCTCATCAGCAGGAGAACATTTCCGAGTGAAAATAACAATTTTAGATGCACCTTATGGGTCCAGAAAAGCACCTTGCTTTGTTTATGTAGTTTATGGAGACCTCTGTGGGGAAAAATATGTGAATTTCTTGTACTGTGGTGCGGCAGTTTGAAACAATCGATTTTAGAGATCATGAAATTAGACAAGGCTTTGGCTTGCTGTTCACCGAGGCTGGGTGTTTTGCAGCAAAGCTCTGGAGGAGCAGCGGGAGCAGGAGCTGAGCTTTGGCGAGATGTTGGAGCGCGGACGGTTGCGGACGCTGGAAGTGAGCAAGGAGCTGGAAGTGGTAGTGCAGGAACTTCAGAGTGCTCGCATTGATAGCCAGGAGAATCGGAGGCAGCAGAAACGAGACGAGATCTTTGAAAGCCTGCGCAGACTCTACCCGGACGTTGTGGTATTGCACTGCCAACATTAAGAGTAGCCTGTTTGAATTAAACCTATTTTAATGCCTTAATATGCTGCAGATTAACGATTCAAAGACCAGCAATGCAGAATACTGTATAATTTCCTTAAGATTGTATAACTGTAAGCCAGCATCCATCATTCTGACAGAAAGGGCTGTAAGAATTTTCTCAAAGTCTATTTTTGTCCTACTTTTTTTTTTCCATATGCCAGTTGAACTATTACAATTATGAACAATTAAAATTAGAAACATAGCATTTCAGTTATCGCTGTAAACATCGTTTAGATACTGAAATGCATGAGTGAATCCGAACAATCTGTTAACAATATTTTCCGGATTTAGGTAAACCCTAAATAGCTAACTACATTTTCCACACTTGGCTAGCTAGCTAGTTCGTTTAAGTCGCAGTTGCTAGTCATCACAACACCAGTAAACTAGTTAGCTACCATTGGCAACAAACGGCATGTGCAGCACACGATTGAAACTCCCCACTTTATAGTACTTAATGTATATATAAGCTAGCTCTCTTATCAAGAAGAGAAAGGGCAGCCAAAGCACGTAGAAGCACGTGGCGCTCATCATCATAAGAACAGTGACGCACTCAGAGCGGAGAAAATTGTGACAGTAACCTAATGAGCTCCATAAGATTTACATTTTGTAATGTCAGCATTGCGAATGATGTTTAGAGGTGAGAGATATCTCGCACAGATCATGTCCTCACCTGTTAACAAACGCTTCATGACATACAAAGGTAATATAAAATGCATCAAATACATATATAACATATATAACATGACTTTGTTTTTGGCGCAGTTTTTTTTATTAACGAACCGATTGAGTCATGTTAGAGATTGTTTTCTTTGTTTCTAGTACGGACGCTTGATGGACTTGTGCCAGCCCATCCACAAGAAATACCAGCTCGCTGTCACGAAGGTGTTCGGCCATTACATGAACGCCATCGTGGTGTCCTCTGCAAAAGTGGCCCGTGACTGCATTCAGATCATAAAAGAAGAGAGAGCTGAGCGAGAGACCTTCCTCCCTATTGACAACCTGGATGTGAGTCAGACTGCCCTCTGTCCTCTGTCCTAAGGCAGGATGAATGTCTGGGTAATTTTTCTGTAATTTGGTGAAGCAGTATGTATGAATGCAGACTATACTTTTTTCCTCGCGTCAGGTAAAGCCTCTAAACGAGCGTCTCAGGGAGGTGCGCGGAGCCAAGATGGTGGTGGATGTGGTGCAGTGTTCCCAGAATGCACCTCAGTTGAAGAGAGTGGTGCAGTTTGTCTGTGGCAATACTCTAGTGTGTGAGAATCTGAAAGACGCCCGCCATGTCGCGTTTGACGGCCCAGAGCGCCTTAAGGTAAGATTTAGCTATGGCTGTGCGTACTCGCTGTGTGCAGCGGCGAGGTCAGAGTTGAACCACACTTGGTCTAACTGATGACCTCTGTATTAAGATAATGTTGCTCTGTTGCTCTGGAATTTTTTTTTAGACTGTGTCTTTGGATGGTACCTTGTTCTCCAAGTCGGGGGTGATCTCTGGTGGCTCTGTTCACCTGCGCTATAAAGCTCGGCGCTGGGAGGAGAAGGACATGAACAGCCTGAAAGAGCGGAGGGAGCAGCTTAGTGCAGAGCTCAGGGTACGTTAACTCAAGGGCAAAGTGTTTATTCCTCTTGTATGACAAAAGAAAACGTATCTGTTTATACTTACATTTATGTGTCATTTCTTTGGGTCAGCTTCATCACCATTCCTATACGTCTAATTTGAGACCTGTGTGCTCTTGACAGGAACTAATAAAACTGAAACGCAAGGAGACTGAGCTGCATCAGATCACAGCCCAGGCCCAGGGAATCCAGACTCGCCTGAGATACTCCAACTCTGAGCTGGAGTCCATCCGTAAAAAGAGCATCCCAGCCTGTCAGGCTGTAAGCTGTCCTTCTCTTTCTCTCACTCTTTCCGTTCTATTTTTTTTCAACTGTTTAACTTTCCTTCACTCTCCAGCGTTATACTAAAGCGCGTTCATGCTTGTGTGTTTTGCAGGAAATCTCCAGACTGGAGAGCGAGCTCTCGAACCTCACGTCTCAGATCGAGATGCAGACCGGTAACGTGCAGGTGAAGGACAGTGAGGTGACAGCCCTCCAGGAGGAAGTCAATCACGTGAGTCACGCAGAATGTATTTACTGTTACCTCTCGCTTCTTACCAGCTCTTACTCTCAGCCTACTTACTCTCAGCAGCTTTAGTGACAGGGGACTTTCAGCAGCCTTTGTGCGCTGTTGAGTAGAGCTTTACTTTTCTGCTGTAGATGGAGGACACGGTGTTCTCAGACTTCTGTGCTGAGATTGGAGTAAGCAACATTCGTGAGTACGAGCAGGATTACTTGAGACAGCAAGGAGAGGTCGAGAATAAGCGGTAGGGCCCCGTACACACACACACACACGCAACACAGAAACATTAGACCTAATGATAGGTTTCTGACACTAGGAAGACATTTGCCTTTGAATTTGAAATCTAATAGTGAGTGTATGACAGTATAGCTGCTAGAACAAGGCTTTAGGTGCCTCTGTGATAATGCAGGACCAGGCTATACATCAAAGCAGTAGCGTGTTATAGTTACAAAGTGTTCACACAGATGTCATGATTAAAACAGTAAGGTTTGTTAAGCGCCCTAGCTGTTATGTCCAGGCTGCAGTTTGAGTCCCAGCGCACCAGGCTGAACACACAGCTCGAGTATGAGCAGGAGCAGCTGCACAAGCAGCGCAGGCTGATCAACAAGATCCAGGAATCCATCAGGAGAGAGGAAGAGGTCATCCTGACACTGAAGGAGGTAAGCCAGCTTTAATACAGCTGTCTGGCTGGTGTTTTACATTAAACTCTAAAAAAAAAACAGCATTAAAATTAAATATTCACACACATCACTAATATACCGTGTTTATGAAGGGAGCACATTTTAAATGCTTGTGTTGTTCAGGAGGAAGAGAAGCTGCTCGCTGCAGTAGATGAGTCTCAGTCGAAGCTCCTAGACCTGAAGAATAAGCAGGAGGAACAGAAGTTAGATGTTAATAAAGCAAAGGCTGAGCTGGATAAGAGAATCAGTGGCCTTCAAGAGAACTCCAGGTATCTCTGGTTGCTAATAGTTAATCTGTGTTTGATTTTTATGTACTGACTCGACCATTTCTCTCATACTTTATCTCCTCTCTTAAAGATGGATATTAGGGCGGAGTGGTGATAAATGTTCTGAGATTTAATGTTTAAAAATGAGGTTAGTTAGAGTGTTTAATTGAATAATGCAGCCTTCTGCTACATTAGCATTGTGGATACCAGTAATGAGAAACGATACGCTGTGATGCAGCTCTGAGGTAGGAGACAAGTGCAAACCGCATGCAGCATCAATCATGGGAAGTCTATACACAGGCAAGAGTCGAAAACCTCGGATTTAAGTGGAAACAAGGAAACAAGGCTCGGATTTAACAATATTAAGTGCTTGATAAGACTTCGCCATGAGTAACAAACCAGTGACAGAACCCAAAACATGGCATGAAAACAGTGCTCGTCATTCTGGGAGTATTTTGTGTGCATAACCTTTATCATACTGGCTTCAAGTTATAGTTAGATTATTAATTAATGATTTAGATTCGTTTTTACATGAATCTAAATGGGATAAAACGAAACACTTTCTTAAGCTCCTGTACATAAGGTTAATACTTCCTTGTGTACCTGAAATGGTAATACACTGCAAAAAATTATATCTTAGCCAAAAAAAAAAAAAAAGATCTTAAATATAGGCAAATTTAACTAATATTTCTTTTTGTTAAAATTGTTTTTACAAACAAAATATTCAGTTGTTAAACTAATTTCGAGTTCATTTTTATTTCAAGCTTGAAATTGCCTTATTTCTGTTGTTTATTTTTAGAAAGATTCTTTGTATATCAGTTATCTGCCAACAGATTAAGACAATTTCAAGCTGGAAGTAGACATGTAATATTAAGAGACTTTATATAATATAATATTAAATAACCTTTGCTTTATTCAAGATATCTTCACTTGCTAAGATATGGTTTTTTAGCAGAAGAAAAATCTCTCTCTCTCTCTTTCTCTCTCTCTCTCTTTCAGGGAACTGGTAAAGCAGCAGAAGGAGATGATCTCTGTGGAAACTGCATTGGAGCATCAGAGACTTTGCAAACACAACCTGCTGCTGAGCTGCAAAATCGAGGGCTTGCCTCTCACCGTGCTCTCAGGATCACTGGACGACATCAGTGACATCCAGGTACATCGAGACCGTACACAGTGCAGTCACCAGGGGAAAAATAGTTTGTACCCACAAGGTACAGGAACTGTTTGGTATCTCAGATCTGAAGCTATGCTTTATTTATTTATTTACTTACTTACTTACTGGGGGCAGTCGTGGCCTAATGGTTAGAAAGTCGGCCTTGTAACCCGAAGGTGAACCTGAAGGTAGTGGGTTCGAGTGAAGTGAAGTGAAGTGACTTGTGGCCAAGTGTGGTGACCCATACTTGGAATTTGTGCTCTGCATTTAACCCATCCAAGTGCACANCAGCCATTTTAGCTGCGGCGCCCGGGGAGCAGTTGGGGGATCGGTGCCTTGCTCAAGGGTCTCACCTCAGTCGTGGATTTGAGTGGCACCCTTTATGAAATTTTTTATGAATTTACCAAAAATTATAATTTTCTGAAAAGTTTTATGTACACAGGTTTCAAAATGATCAGTGGTAATTGTAATATTAATCTTACAATTAATATTACAATTAATTAATGCCTGCCCTGGAGAGAATAACGGCACTATTGTATCTATTGTATCAGAGGGACAGCTCATGTTGGATGTTTGGGGGACAAAGTTAGGGAGGCCAGATTAAGATGGTTTGGACATGTTC
>CM074951.1:23827617-23838528 GCA_037577455.1 Pangasius macronema | reverse complement strand
GCCGAAAGAAGAAGAAGAAGAATGTAAGTGAGGTGCAGTGATGGGCTTTTTCCAAGATGTGAGCTGGGAAAAAAGCTATGTGTTGAATGGTAATGTGGTGGTGTTGCACGGTACGGAGAAAAGTTCTCTTCTTTTCAACACAGGTGGACTCTGAATCTGTAAGCACTGCCACACAAGACATTTATGAGCGAGAAGGACAGATGGTGATTGACTACAGACCGCTGGGAGATAACCTGAAGGTGACACTAGCTAGCTGATGGTTCCCAGAAATACAGCAGGGCATGGAGCTTCAGCTCTCCATAAATAGCTAGCTTGCTAACCAATCACGTATTTGTTGCTTATGATGTTTGTACAGGAAAGGAATTAAGAGCCTAGAGATATGAATAAATTTGTGACCATTGCCACTAACACNTATTTATTTATTTATTTATTTATTTATTTATTTATTTAAATGTGTGTTTCTGTGTCACTTTATAAAGAACATGCTCTGACATAACTAAATGAAATGAGCATCAGAGTTGTTGTCAGGTTACTCATGTATCCACATGGACCTGTGTGCGTTCGTGCGTGTGTGTGTGTGTGTGTGTGTGTGTGTGTGTGTGTGTGTGTGTGTGTGTGTGTGTGTGTGTGCGCGCACATGTGCGCAGAGTCTGACTGAGGAGCAGGAGGTGATGGCCCAGCTGGAGGTGCTGAGAGAGAAAGTGTCGTCTCTGGACAGACTGATCCATGCGTCCAAACCACCCAATATGAAGGCCCTGGAGAAGATGAGTGAGGTGAAGGACAGCTTCCGTGAAGTGGTTGATGGTAAAAACACACACACACACACACACACAATGGAAGGTTGTGAGGATCTTCCATTGACATAATTATTAATGCAGCTAATGAATACTTTGACTACACCTCTCTGTGTTTGTGTGTTAGCATTCGAGGCCAGCACAAGTGTAGCTAAGAAATGCCATCAGGAGTTTGAGCAAGTGAAGGCCAGACGCTTCCATCGCTTCAGCCAGTGCTTCGAGCACGTTTCTCTCGCCATCAACCACATCTACAAAGACCTCTGCAGGAACGACAGTGCACAAGTGAGACTTTCTCTTACTCAAATCCATTTAAACATATTAAAATGATTAAAATGGCTTGACATGAAATCATTAAGCACAGAAGCACCTACACTTCTACCTTTTGTGTAGACTCCATTCTCTCTTTCGGCTGCTCCCATTCAGGGTCACCACAGAAAAGTAAGTTTTGTTTTCATTGTGTGCGTGTGTGTGTCTTCTGCAGGCGACTCTGAGTGCAGAAAATCCTGATGAGCCTTACCTGGGTGGTATCAGTTATAACTGCGTAGCGCCTGGGAAGCGATTTATGGCCATGGACAACCTGTCAGGAGGAGAGAAGTCAATCGCAGCTCTCGCGCTGGTGTTTGCTATTCACAGGTAGTCAGTTTTTACCTGAGTGGAATCGATATTTATTTATTTATTTATTTTCCTTAAGATTTTACAGATGGTCTACCTGTAGCTATGGCCAAGGTGGTAAGTGAAAATGAAATGATACATCTCAGAACATTGTATAAAAGAACTTCTTCAAAACACCACTTTTTATTTGTGAATTTGACGGATTTTAATCTTTGGACATTATACATATTATTTCATTATTTCTGTGATAAGTTTTGACCTTCATGTCTCATTTTTGTCCCAGCTTCCGTCCTGCTCCATTCTTTGTGCTGGATGAAGTGGACGCTGCTTTGGACAACACAAACATTGGCAAGGCAAGACGACACTCACTGTCTTTTTTCTTTCCAAGATATGTTTTTCTTTCCAAATGTACTTATACTAATACCTGATAACATATACTCTTCCATTTAGTAAAACACAACTGAGCATTTCTTATTGTCTGATATATGAGTATATGCTTCTTTGCAGGTGACAAGCTTCATTAGGGAACAATCAAGAAATAACTTTCAGGTCATTGTCATCTCACTGAAGGAGGAGTTCTATTCACGGTCAGACGCTCTGCTGGGGGTTTACTCTGAGGTACTGCACACCAGGTTGCATTCTCACGTAGGATGTCTTTGCCATTACTGGGAATCAGTGGCACTTGTAAAGTGACCAATAGCGCCTAATCACAACGACTGACAAGCATTATACATAGTTTGGTTACTGTGTAACCAAAGACAGTGGAAGAGACAGTGGAAGAGACGGTGGAAGTCGGGCATTTTAGCCGACTTTGGAGCTCTATTTCCAGTTAAAATGACTCCTCAGGCACTGCTACGAAGCTCATTATGTTTCAGTCGCTCATTCAATCAAAATTTTGGGAGAATTTATAAATGTATTTATTTATTTATTTTCAAGATATGGTGAACCTGTAGTACATTTTGTTTACAATACTAAATCTGTTGGTAGCAGTTTTTGATTTATTTAGTTTTATACAGACGAAAATGCACATTGTTTACATTGTTCTCCATTAAAATTGTGTTCATAATATTCTGAGAATCGAATTGAGTCTAATTGTAAAGCCAGTATCATGAATGGAATTGAGACTGGAGTGTATGATTACACTCCTAATTGTAGGTTTTTCTTTCATTTGTAACAGTAAATGGGAGCTAATTGCAGTTGTGAGTGAGAAACTGAAGAAAAACTTGTTGCTTGTTGATGTGATCATTGCTCCGTGTCGAATACATGCATAGAAAATGAACAGTCACCTGTCAGTTTGTCACTTGACTGATGGTATTCGTGTCCCTCTGGCCCTACAGTTCAATGACTTCATGTCCAGCCACCTCCTGTCACTGGACCTCACCCCGTACCCCCTGAACGACGAGAACGACAGAGAGTGAGATGGACATGATGGAAAGGAGCAGCAAAAGAAAATGGGCAAAGGAAAACTGGGTTTCTGTTATTACATAAAAAAAAAAAAATCAACTACTGAGGTTTAGATTTTAATTTCTTCCTGTTTAAAAAAGTGTTTGTATTAATTTTGTTTTAAATGGCAGGTTTTATGCACTAATTTACGAGCACTTGAAGTTACTTTAATATTTGCTGGATGTTTTTATATCGAGTAACTGTCGTTAGTGAACGTTTGAGTAATCACAGAACGTTTCTTTCTGTTACGCTGTTCAGTGTTTAATTGATATTTGAGTGTTTTAATTAAGGGTTTTAATTTAAATAAACGTTTTTGAGCTTGCAGATGTTTTTCTTACACGTCTCATTCTGAGAGTTATTCACGGTATGTTGATCAGGCTACACATGGCCTCTTCAGACGAATCATTAGTGCTGCTGTCTCACCATTTCTGACCTCTCACTCTGTCACTAAATCTTTTCCTCTCATGCTCATACTGCTTTTTCTGTGACCCAGTTCTGGGGTGGGGATTAGGAAGAGAATGATCAGCTCGTACTTCGTGTCTTTGTCATCTCTTGGTCCACTGTCTATTAGGTGTTTTATTTTCACCAGCACTTTTAATGGCGTCATATACAGTCATGATTGTTCCTCTGCGGAGCAACATCAACAGTCTGGATGCCCTGAGATTCTTCCTCTGGGTGAGTTCTTCTGGATTTTATGGTGCTATAGTGTGTAATGTGTAATGTGTTGTCACTAGAGAGCTACCGTATTTATCTTCGTGAACTAATTATTTCTACCTGTCTTGTTGTACAACACAAAATTAGAGAGCCACAAATCAACGCAAGAATTAGAACACAAGCAATAATAATGGTAATGTGCAATAATATTAGCAACAATAGTAGGTCTAAGTTCACATTTGTTTTATTGTGTATTTATAGTACTTTGTGCCATGTTTGTTTTTGTCTTCTTTAACATACTGTTCTGTGGTTTCAGCCGTCACAAACCTTTGCTGAATTCCCAGCCAGCCTCTAGATCAATGCTGGTAGTTCACAGCTGTATAACAAAGTTATTTACAGGCAGAAACTATTTCCACTCAGCTCATCAGGCTAAGAATGGTCTCAGCAGGAAACATGCCAAAATAAAACCCCAGAACAAACGCAAACAAAATTCTGATTTCCCTTAGATTTAGCTTACTAATTTCAAAAGCTTAGAAAGATGACCCTTAGAAAGATCAAGACATTCTGCAAAGAAAAATGTAATAAAAAGTTTCTCACTGAAGAGCATGCATTCATTCATTCATCTTCAGTAAGTGATTTATCCTGGTGGTCCAGAGTCTATCCCGGTAACATCAGATTCCACTAGATGTTGGAGCGAGGCTGTGGGGATTAGTGATCATTCAGCTACAAGAGCATTAGTGAGATCAGGCGCTGATGTTNGTCGGTGTTCCAGTTCATCCCAAAGGTGTTCAGTGGGGTTGAGGTCAGGGCTCTGTGCAGGACACTCAAGATCTTCCTCTCCAACCTTCATACACCAGGTCTTCATGGAGCTCGCTTTGTGCACAGGAGCATTGTCGTGCAGGAACAGGTTTGGGCCTCTTAGTTCCAGTGAAGGTAAATTGTAAAGCTACAACATACGACATTCTATATAGTTGTGTGCTTCCAACTTTGTGGCAACAGTTTGAGAAAGAACAATAGATTACATGCCTGTGCAAGCGCAGTATCTTCTCCAGTGCAGTCCTTAAAAAACCCCAAGAAAAGAGAAACAATTGAAAAGTCCCCAAAAGCCCTATTTCGGTTTCATTTTCTGAAAGAAAGGCTTCTGTATGAACCCAACTGTGTGTGTGTTTCATTGTTTCATGTCCAGGTGAAGAAACTGCAGGAACTGGAGAGGGAGAAGGACATCTTGTGGATGAGTCTGCAGACGTTGGAGCAGGCACGGCACTGGATTCGCTCCAGACCGGAGGGAAACGCCAAGACTGGAAAGATGGAGGAGGTGACAGGAGTTTGTATGCATACCGTTATTCGCCTTTGTTGCCATACTGAGCATTAGACATGTAGACAAGTGTTGTATTTTTAAACATTTATTATTGGTTAATGCTTAAATTTAATAATTCACATGCATATGGGTGACAAATTAAAGGAAAACCCAACATTTATGTGAGTTAGCAAGGCATTTGGCCCCCTCAGGCATGAGTGCACCATGATATAGAATCATATCAGTCAGGAGCTGCACTGGAGACATGAACATTGTTCTTCCTAAAGATTTTCCCTCAGTTATTGTTTTGATGATGGTGATACAGAGCGCTGTCTAACACGTCATGCCAAAATCTCCCACAGGTGTTCATTTGGATTGAGATCTGGTGAATGTGAAAGCCATAGCATACGATTTACGTAATATTTATCATCATCGGACAGTTTAGTTAGCCCTCGTGCCCTGTGGATGGGGGTGGAGTCATCCTAGGTCGAGACCACGCCCATCAGGATAGAAATGTTTCATCATAGGATAAAGGTGATCAGTCTGAAGAACATTGTATTGATTTACAGTGACACCTCACTGTAAGATGATAAATGGAACCAAACCATGGCAGTAAAATAAGTAAATGCCCCCCTCAGCAAACCAGAGAGACAAGTTTTTCCTTTAATTTGTCACACACATGCATTACGGCACTCTGTATCGATTGCTATGTTTTAGGTGAACAAGTCAAATGAAAATCATGTCTTTATTCTCTTACATGCTCCTTCACGGGTTTCAGGACTTTAGGACACCGAAAAGGACACGTTTAACAGCTCGCTGACTTCATGCCACAATAATATAAACCCTTTTTTTTTATTTGAGCAACTGTCTGACCTAAAGTCTGATGCTTTCTGGATTAACAGCTGGGCAGAATGGGTTTAATCTATTTGCACATGAAACAACTGAAAAAAAAAAAATTAATGAAGAAATCTAATTTATAGTAGTTTTGTAATAGATTGTTGTGAAGTTTATCAGATGCATTTTCATCCAGGGATTATTTATGCTATTTTGTTTTACTTATTTTGCAAAGTGAAGTGTTAGAAACGTGCTGTGTGTGTATGAACAAATGGATGGATGGATGGAAATACCGTGCATGGAGAGCAAACCCACACAGACACGACCTCCACACAGGAAGTGACGCGAGCTCAGGATCTCCCCGGGGACCCTGGACCTGAGAGGCGGCCACGCTTCCCCTAAAATAAAAGTTGACAGATGTTAAGAACATTTCAGCATTTTGGAGATTTCTCTTTCTTTCTACCGGCATGTATAAACCTTTGAGTTTTGTTTAGCCAGGACTGACTTGAGTTTGAGCTGTTAGTGATACCGGGATCTCATTGTTTCACAGACATTACATTAAATGTAACTATAAAAGGATAAAAATATGACATTCTTTAATGAATAGAAAATTGTTGAAGTTGGAAAGTTGCTGTGGTAATAGAGGAATACAATACCTCCAGGATTGTGTCGTATTTGAGTTGTAAGCTATAGCAGGATCTAACTTGTTCTGAAGACGTTACAATAAATGTAACTGTAAATGGATAAAAAAAAATGCGGTTCTTGAATAAATAGAAAATTGTAATAGTTGGTAAATTGCTGTGGTATAAGAGGACTAACTCACTGCAGGACGTGCTGTTATTGGGAATTAATCAGCTTTGGGGTGATTAACAGTCACTCGGCTTCATCACACCTTCCCGTCATTGATTATTTTCCTTTAACAGCACGACACCGAGTGATTTATTCCTTACACATATCTGATTTTTATGCTATAGAAAATTGTAGGTAATTGTACAGATTAGAGTGAGTTGACTAATTAATGATGGCACAATTTGTTTGATTTTTATTAATGAGTGATATTTAGGAGGCCTGAAAGACACACTGTGCTGTCTATCTATCTCTATCTATCTCTCTATCCATCTCTCTCTTTCTCTTCCCTCAAGATTAAAAAAAAATCTTTTGCAGCTGCTGCACTCGAGGACTTGTATTTTGAAACGCCGCCATTTTTGAATCAAACTGGCGGTGAGTTCAAACACAGCTGGCCAGGTCTGTGAAACGGGTGAGATGGAGACGTTAGGAAAGTGAAATAAGCGGTAATAAAGCGGTAGCTGAAGGTTTGGCTGTGAGGGAGAAGATGTTGAGGAGGAGCAGCAGCAGAAGGAGCAGCAGGAGCAGCGCTAAAGCCTCAGCCAGGCGCAGGAGCAGCAGCAGCACTGCGCACTTTGATGAGTTTGGTTTCGCCTTCAGTAAGAGGAGAGAGAGGAAACTGCAGCACAGATCCCATGATTACAGGTGTGTGTGTGTGTGTGTGAGAGTGATACACTCAGTAAAACATGCCTTACTTCCCCTGGTCACAGGTTCAGCTTAAACAAGTGTTAGATCCTGAAATTAAGTTCCTGCTCTTTTTATTGCTAACACACACACACACACACACACACACACACACTGGAGTGTTCTTTTAATCTTAAAAGATGAAGTGTGTAGCTTCTTAGTTCTTTAATAACCATGTAGAAAGGCGTATCATGGCCATAATCCAGGACGACACTGCCAAGATTCATCAGGGTTAAAACTGAAAGAAAGGTTCAGAAATCATTTTCACACATGTATTGGCACCCCTGAGTCCTGACCTTCACCTCAGTGAAAGTGTTTGGGATGTGCTGGAGGAGACTTTACTGAGTGCTCACCTCTTTCACTGTCAGTACAAGATCTTGACCTCTTGATGGAAATAACATCACAACATTTATTGTGTTTTTTTTTAAACTTATTTATTTATTTTCTACAGAAATCAGCTTCATCATGCAACAGTTCTAAACTGCGTACATTCTGTACATCATGAATATTGTTAAAAAATTATATTTAGACTTCAATGCCTACATTTTTTTTGTTTATAAACACATAAGGTTTCTTATTTGTTAAATTTCAGGTAGAATGTTTTATCCCTTTTTCCCTCACGGCAAATTTCACG
This sequence comes from Pangasius macronema, assembly GCA_037577455.1. Classification (NCBI taxonomy): domain Eukaryota; kingdom Metazoa; phylum Chordata; class Actinopteri; order Siluriformes; family Pangasiidae; genus Pangasius; species Pangasius macronema. Next base: position 23,830,730 of record CM074951.1, on the reverse strand, counting down.
TAAACATGGACAAACTGTTTACTTTTTAATACAAGTTATATTTATAGAAATTCATATTCATGTGACATTTTTAAGGAATAATAAAAGAATGTGAAGAATATGTTTGTAAATAATTAATGCTTGAAAGGATTAACGGTTTAATACGTTGCTGCTGAATCCTTAATTCTCATTGGTCAGAAGGTGTTGATTAATTTTGTATAGTAGCAGCTCAAATCACAGGTTTAAGTGGATTACAACAAAGTGCAGTTGTTTGATGTGGAAGGAGTCTCCAGTGTCAGCGCTTTGTAACAGTCAGTAAGTTTTTTCGCCACAGGAGAGTCTTCAGGTTACGCTTTCTGGTTTCTCAATAACATGACAAGTTGCAGATTTTTTTTTTTTGTCTTGTTAACAAAAAGAGAGAGAGAGAGAGAGAGAGAGGCTGGTGAGGGAACAACTGTTCGTAGCTGCTCTCATGTAAGTGATAATAGGAACTAAGTTATTTTGGAGACATTCCACAACAGTAAACATAACTATAAATGGATAAGCCGTATGACTTGTGGATCTTTCGTTAATAATACATTGAAATCCCTGGCAAATCGCTGTGTTATAAGAGGAATAAAACACTCAAGGATGTGCTGTTATAGGAAAATAATCATCTTCTGGGTGCTAACAGTAACTGTGCCCCAAAGATTGATTCCTTACTCAACAAACAATAAACTTCAGTATTAATACAAAGTAAGTTAACACATGTTTAAGCGAGGTTTGAATTACTTATCATCTTTTCTCTGCTCAGCTATCCTCAGCCGAATGCGGTTAAAGTTAAAGAGCTGTGTGAACTGCTCAGCTATTGGAACGGATCCAGTTTCATCTGCAGAAATCAGGTACGTTCAGATCACGTTTGCACATCTGATTCTTTAGCTCTTGAGATTTCTCCTCAATCTGTGGATTGATTTAAGATTTAAGAATCAGAAGTATGATGCACATAGGAGGAATAAGTGACCAGAACAGACCAAGTGCATGGACTATTAAAAATATTCAAGACAATAGACATTTAATTGGGGAAGTTTTATTGGGGAAATCCGGGGCAGTCGTGGCCTAATGGTCTGAGAGTGGGACTTGTAACCTGAAGGTGAACCTGAAGGTAGGTGGTGGGTTCGAGTCTCGGGTCCGGCAGGGATTGTAGGTGGGGGAGTGAATGACCAGCGCTCTCTGCCACCCNTGGGTTAAATGCAGAGCACAAATTCCGAGTATGGGTCACCACACTTGGCCACAAAGTCACTTCACTTCACTTTAAATAATGATAGAATAAAAAAAGCATAAAAGATTGGATATGAAGTAGAAGTTGTGAAAGTAAAAAATGAGAAGAATGATTTGTAGTTGTTTTTTTCTCTTTCCGTTAATCTTAGATTGAACGCTTTATCCGTATTGGCATTCCTCCTGCTCTGCGTGGCCGTGTGTGGAAGTGTCTCCTGGACATCGAGGCAGTCCAAGTGGCCAGTGATTTCAACTACCAGGTGGTTTTTAACTGCTCCGTCACTGTTTTACTTTTTGGAAATTGGGGAAACGGAGAAAGTGTGTATAATGTAATTTCCATGGCAAAACTGGAGCTGTGCTTTTTCTATTGGCTGCTGATCAAAAGTATCAAAAGTTTGTTTTTGGTACATGCTCAAAAGTGGCATCAGTAGGACCTAATGGTACTTGAATGGTGGGCTAGTGGTAGCTATTTGGTTGTGCAAATATATATATAAAAAAAAATGAATAAAGCAACCTGAGAATACTCTGGTTTGCTGTAGATGTGCTTTTCCATATCAAAGCTACTCTTCAATGTCTTTCATCTATATCTAAATCAGGACTGCTCCTGTTCAGGGTATAGGTTTATACTCTGTGATGTATGTGTGTATTTCAGGTGTGTCTGAGTGAGATCCGGAAGCCACTGGTGGACCTCAGCGTGAGCGAGTACAGCATCATTTCAGCCATCAGCACGCTGGGCGAGAGAGAGAACGAGCTGGGCTCGGCTGCTGCGGGCTCTCTCAGCGTCGATGTGGCTCTCTTCAGACAGATCGCTCTGGACCTGCGTGAGTTACAGCCACTCTATAATACTGATAATAACTGGCACTGATTTATCTTGTCTGTCTGATCCATCTAAAGCCTCCGCTTTTTCAGTCAGAATGACATTTCTGCATCCGTGGTTCATTTACACGTGACTACAGTTTGTGTATTATTAACTGCAAGAGAGAGAAAAAGACAGGGTGGTGAGGGAACAAATGTTTATAGCTGCTATAATCTACGTTATAACAGGAACTCACTTGCCTCATGGATATTCCACAACAGCTATGTTCTTTAATAAATACTTTTAAAAAATATGAATTACTGGCAAATTGCTGTCATGTAGGAGTAATACAACACTTAGTGGTGTGCTGATATTGGAAAATAATCGATTGCAGGATGGTAGCAGTACCTTTGCTTTGTGTCAGGTTCCATCACACCACCCCGTCTTTGATTAGTTTCCTTAAATGCGACTATAAAGGGATAAAAAGTATGATGTGTCATTTTTTAAAAACGAGGTAGCTTCTGCATGACTCCACCCCTTCCTATAACAGAATGCCTCAAGTTTCTTTTTTTATTCTTTACTTATTAAAAGTACATAGTGAACGCAACTTCCTTTGTGTTACATAATATACTGTGATACACAGTTTGCCCTCTTTTTGCCTTTATAATTGCCCCTAAACTTGTTTGTGCCCTTGCAGCTGTAATATATGGTGTATTTGGGGCAGGAAGGACACGGTTTGATGGCTATAATGTTCTGGTTTGAAGGTTTCACTGCAGATAAAATGCCTTTTATATCCACTGGGTGGCGCCTTTCACTAATGCCAGAACTTAAATAATGATTTATTTTGTTTTTCCCTCAAACTTTTTGCTCACTGAGTTCAGTTCACTCTAATATTAATTACGGATTTACAGTAGAAATCTCCCATATAATGACCGTCAGTGGAGATGCAGGATACATTAGCGTTATGTTAGAATTCAGAAATGCTTTTTGGAGTGGAAGTGCTCTGTATTTAACCCATCCAAGTGCACACACACAGTAGTGAACACACACACAGTAGTGAACACACACCCGGAGCAGTGGGCAG
>CM074951.1:23755150-23768197 GCA_037577455.1 Pangasius macronema | reverse complement strand
GGCCGTAATTCCTAAATGGTAAATGCCATATTTTTGTGGAATCTCTTAAAATAAAGCTGAAAGTCTACACTTCCATCCCATCTTTGTTTTATTGTTTTACTTCAAATCCATTGTGGTGGTGTATAAAGGCAAAAATCACAAAAACTCTGTCATTGCCCAAATATTTCCGGACCTGACTGTATATATATAAAATAATGGTTATGATATTGGGACTTGGCGAGCTGCCGTGTGACTGTGATGCTGCTCTTAATTTGTTTGTCAGGAGGCATGACGAGAAAATGAGCGGGCATTAAGAGGATTAAAGATGTTGTGCAGTGGCACATTCCTGAGAGTCTGCAGACAATCTCACATTCTCTGTGTTCACAACCTGCGGAAAGGTGCGCTTTCGCACTGATTATTCATTACACATCACTTCTCGCCTCGCTGCTTTGTAGGTATGAGCGATGTCTGACAAACACTACACACACAACACGGCATGAAAACAAGAGCCACTCTGGATTTCACTCTGAACGTCATTTTAATTCCACAAAAAGAACACATCTCACATAGACCTCGTTATGAAATCTCTGCAGAACTGTGCAGTTGTTTTGTGTTGTTGTTGTTTTGTGTTGTTTTTTACAATAAATACGCCGAATTCAGTGACACAGAGATTACGAGACCGGCAGTCTTCACCGTCTCAGTCTTTCTCTGTAGACTACATACACAGAAAACAGAGTTATACATCAGCCTATAAGAACGTAGGTCTAAGAACACTGGACATGATCTTTATGCTCGTTAGTTAATTAGTAACTATTTGGTAAGTAGCACATCAGTAACTGTGGATTCACTGAGCGGTGAACTATGTTAGCAGTTTAACAGCACACACACATATACACCTATTTCACACGTCACATGTGATTCTCTCGTGAGATGAGACAATGCACGTTGTTGAAGTTGTAGAATCACAAATGCCTCCTTACTGGATGTAATGTGCACTACAGAGGGTGTAGAAACCAAAGCTTCCCTGCAGGAACTTTTCAGGAACGCGAAACGCTTTCCAACAACTCATGAGATTTACACCAGAGGAACCAGGTTACTTTTTAGTTCCTGGGTCACAGTTCCAGTTGCTCTATTAAACATCTCCGATTAGTCAGCTGCAAGGATTACAGAATGACCAACTGCCGTATTTTTTTCAATCCTGTAACACTAAGTGATGCCATCAGAGGTGGTTGGATTTGGATGTAAATGGCAACATTTCTGCACTGCTTTGGATTTAAAAAGCTACGTGAACATTAACATCTTAACCGAGCGATGACGAATAGCTTCAATCTAAACACTCACTTGTTATTTCACGGTTCCTACAGGGCAAAAGTAAAGCAGGAACTCCTCAAGAACCTGGTCAGTCCTCAGTGGAAATGTACTTCCATCCCAGGAACCTTTTCTGTACTGAACATCGCAGGTTGTTCAGAAGCTTTACAGCAGATTTACAGCATGACCGACTCTCTTACCTGCATTTACCTTATTAAAGCTTTTAAGCTAGTTAACGTTGTATAACAGAGGTGGTTTGGTGTAACTGACAACATTCCTGTAACACTTTTCATTTTAAAGCGCTTTGTAAATGTTCTTGATGCACCAAAGCAAAGCGAAATGAACACTTTTGTCTGAACACCTCCGTGTTTGTTGCTGGCTTGCTCTTTTACATAACGGTCACGGTTCCTACAGCGTGATAAGACAGTACAACAGGAACTCGTCTAGGAACTGTACAGTCCTCAGAACGCGTCTCATTACCCTGTGTAGTGCACCTACTGAGGGAGGAGGGAATAGGGAATCAGCCATAGTTACAGTTTCCCTGAGCACCACCTGTTCAGTAGCGATGGGCAAGAAGACTGAATCGGTTCTTTCAAACAAATCCATTTAAGTGACTCAAACTACACACTTCTGATGTATTTTCCTCCAGAGATCTATTATACATTATCTGTCCTGCTAGTTAGTAGCCTGTTAGCAGCAGGTGATTTAGTGTAAATAATGTGATAGATAGTGTGTGATTAGTATATGCCTGTTTTTAGCTACAGTTTCAGCCTCTAGATTTGAAATTTCACTTTGTGCCGCTGTCTCTAGAGCGATGTTTGTGTGATAATATGTAGTCTATAAGCTGTGAGATCATATTTACAATTTAGCAATCCAGTTTAACCCTTTAAACCTCGTCAGACTTCCATTCCTCATGCTCTGTTTGTTTCCTGTGCTTTTTAGTAATTACTGAAAATATGCTCTGTGATGAATTAATGCTCTCAATCTAATGACAATTTTAATAAAAATGGGGTTTTTTTGGTGGAAAGTTTAGAAACATTCTGGCTTCAGCAAATAGGCAAAATATCACTGTATATTAAAATAACGATCCTAATTTGTTAAACAGTTTGTTTGTAAAATAAATCTGTACCAAGAGGGATTGTGAACTTTTTAACCTTTTGTTTTATTTTATTTAAAAAAAAATATATACATTTAAACAGGTTGCTGGCTGTAAAGCGTTTGAGATACACTGGTCTAGATCTCAGTGGTGTTTTGTTTTGTTTTGTTTTGTTTGTGCTGTAATGTAATTCACATGTTAAATATCTAACCTGCTTTGCACCTTTGCACAGCCACATACAACTGCAGGTGTATTTCATATTTCATGACAAGGCAATTTATCTCCTTTGTAGAGTTAATCTAAGCCCTCAGGTCAGAAACACATATCTTTGCATGATATCAGTGTTGGGAAATCTCTTTAATAAAAACTAATTTGAAAGTAACTGCTACACTGCTGGCACTCGTGAGAGAGAGAGAGAGAGAGAGAGAGAGAGAGAGAGAGAGAGAGAGAGAGAGAGAGAGAGAGAATGTCCTCTCCTTCTGAATACCTGGATTAACTTCATTCTTTTGTACCTGCGAACTGATTCACTTGACTCACTTAAAAAGAGTTGTTTAAAAAAAGAACCGACTCCCAGATGAATCACTCCTACCCATCAGTACAGTTCAGGTTGTTTGTCCCACGCAGGGGCAGGAGCAGGACTCTGAAACCCCTGAGGTTCACTGATCCTCCTGCCCCGCGCTCACACCAGCGACTCACACACCGCTGCGTTGTCCGAGTCCTGGCTGTGCATTGAACTCAGTCCAGTATCCGAGTCATCATCGTTGCCACTCGGGCTAGTTTTTGAAAGTCCTCGCACCCGCTCCACCCAGCAGTCACTGTGGTCCACGGAAGATGGTGGTGGAGGTGGAGGCTGGACATCATCTGTGAACACAGCGTCTCCTTCACCTGCGTCTTCATCGCAGCCACCACACGAGTCCATTTTCTGCAGTAAATCTCTCAGCTCGCGCTCTTTCGCCTCCCACACCTCGAGGCTCGCGTCCAGCTCGCGCTCCACAGCCTCCAGGTCGGTGTTTAAACGCAGTCCGATGTACGAGCTCGTATCCAGCTGCGTCTTGATCCTCTCCTCTTCCAAGCGCACGTCTTTTTCGGACGCCGGAGTCTCCTGCGCTAGCGCGATCTCCTGCGTTTCCTCCGCGTCTCCTTCACTCCGCCGTGTCATCCATCTCCTGTCCAGCTCCTCTTGGACTTCTCCGGTGAGTCTCTCCAGCAGCGCGTGGTGCTCGTTGAGCTGCTCCTGCAGTCGGATCACTTGGTCGCACCGCGCCATCGTGTCTGCGTCGAGCTCCGCGCTCGCGCTCGNGCTCGCGCTCGCGCTGTCCCCCGCGTCCACCAGGTAAGTGTCCTGCACGTAATTGATCCCGTGGAGCCTCATTCGGTCCGTGTGCACCCTGGCCTCGTGCCTCTCGATCTCGCCGTCCAGCTCGTGGATGCGCTGCGTCTGCTGCCGGATGGTGTGGTCCTGCGAGAGGACCATGTGCACCAGCGTCTCCATCCTCTCCGCGTACTCCTCCGCGCACGTCTCCTCTTTCTTCTTCTTGATCTTTTCTAACTTGCGGAACGCTTTTCGGACCACGCGGCGCCGTTTCTCCTGAGAGATGTCCTCCTCAGCCGTCGCCGCAGCCACCGGCGTCGCGGGGTCGCATTTGTCCGCGCACAGGCTCTCTTTACTGGGTACAACACGAGCCTCGGCGCTGCGCGGCCCGCTGCCCGGTAACGACGCGTCGCTCCTGACCAGCACGAAGCGCACGTTGTCCCGCTCGCGGCCCCACGCCGTCCACAGGCGCAGGATTTTCGTCCGGTTGGGCAGCACGCGCTCGAACCCGCGCCATTTCTCCACGATGCAGTAGGACTGCGCGGAGCTCGCGAGCGCAGGGGAGCTCCGGTCCTCCAGCAGCACTCGCACAACATCCGCGCAGCTCGTCCGCCTCGTCACCCCCGACACCAGCTTCTCCTCCCGGCACACCCACACCGAGATCTTACCGTCCTCCACCTCCATCCCCGGTCACCACACTCAACTTCACCTTCCACCTCCAGCTCCGAAACGAGCGCGACGCATCCTGACCAAAAAAAAAAAAAATCTAAAATTAATTCACAGCGAGCTCCAGTCCGTCCCTCTGGATGAGCAGAAAAATCTAATCCCAAATTATATTCCAGAGTGTGTTAAATGTGTGTGTATTTCCGCTGCGTAGCGCGTCCCAGCCGCCTGCACGCCATCCTGTGACTCCACTCAACTGGAGCACTGCCTTAAGCCAAGCCAAACACACACACACACACACACACACACACACACACACACACACACCATCCACGTGACACAACACCTCACAACTCAACCCAAGCTCACTAACTACATCCAGCCTGTTAGCACGCAGTGCCAGGAAACACGTCAATATTCATCATCCTGTCACTCTCACGCTTAAGGAGCTGGTGTGACGTCAGAGTGTTTTATTGTACAGGCTGGTCTCAGTGACGTGTATTCAGGGCTTCCCCAGTTATATCACTGCTGTAAATGAGGTGATACTACTGATAGCGTGTGTGTGTGTGTGTGTGTGTGTGTGTGTGTGTGTGTATAGCACCACAACTTCAAAACAAACACAAAAAATGTCTTGACTCTAACAGCATTTTTAAATAAAACTTGGAACACTGCTGTTAAAATGTAAAGTGTAACTGGGTTGAGTTTCGCAGGTGGAAAATTCAGGAATTAGCTTTTTAGCTTCCTCCTACTACTACCAATAATATATATAATTACTACACACAGTTTATTTTTTCTTGTTTCCTCAATGACCATGAAAGAAAACGTGTTTTTAACGTTAATAACTAAAAAATAATATTTATTTATTTATTTGAGTTCAGCAGGTGAAAAGTTCAGGAATAAAAAAAAACTTTAAAGTTTTTAAATATGACATGGCTAACATTTTTTTTTAAAAATTTGTTTCTCCTTCTTCTTCTACTACTACTACTAATAATAATAATTAGTTTGCTTTTTGTAAAAAAAAAATAAAAAACTTTAATGAGAATGAAGCAAAATGAAGCTGGATTCACCCCATCACACATTTTCCACAAACTTTCAATGGTCTAATTTAATTATTTATTAATAAAATAATAATAATTTAAAACATTAAATATCTCACACACTATCAGGCCACAGTGCAACGGCTGGTGGAGGATTTATTGTTAGACCACAGCACCATCTTGTGGTGACACGAGTGTACTGCATGAGTTGTGTGAGAGAGCTCAGGAGGGAGAGGGAAGAGGTGCACACTGGGACAGAGATGAGAGCGCGGTCAGATATGAAGCTTGTGTGATTAAAAAAGGACGCTGATTATACCAAACAGAAAAGCTCAGAATGCATAAGGGCAATATAAACAATAAAACAGAACAAAAAAGTGTTTTATTAAAGGCAGTGGCAGTTTGAGGGAAAACCTGGTAACCCTACAGATTTCACTTCCATGGATCATTTCTTCTTCTCCTCCTCCTCCTCAGTATTATGTTCATTTATATAATTCCTTTCCACATAAGTAAAATAAGTAGAACAGAGAAAATCACTAAAGTGGAATTTTTATGTTCTTCATTTTTTTGTCCCATTACTTCATTAACATTATTGTCTCTTCTGCGAAAAACAAACACACTTTTGAATCAATGATAAAAAATTCAAAATATTCTTTATTCAAGAGAAAATGTTACAGAGTGAAAAATAACTAACCGCGGTACCAAACGCGCGCGCACAAACATATCGTGTATCATCTGGAAAAAAAAAAGAAAAGAAAGAAAACTGCTAAAGCCTGTACAGAAACATCTCGACAATTACACAACTTTATTTCACACGAATGTCCCATGTTTAAAAGCTGTTTGACCCGGTAATGTTTGTCTGAGCAGCTGGTCACCAGGACAGCGGACGGATCCGACACGGACGGCAGCAGCACCGAGACGGAGGCGCCGACGAGCTGCTGGTGCTGGAGAGGAGTCCCAGAGTCACGGAGGATGGAGTGCACAGAGAACTGAAACTCCTCCACTTTATAGTGAAGCTGGAAATATACATCCAGCTGTGTGTGTTTCAGTATTTCAGTAGGGGTCTGATTTCACTTCCTTAGTGAAGAGTTAGTGAGCAGAAGGCGGAGCTAGATCCTGCCTCAGTGGTCGTCACTGCAGACAGAAACATCTGCTGAATGGATGAATGTAAACACTCACTGAAATCATTCAGTCCTGGAGACATCATGGACTGTGTGGCTGCCACCTTATAGACTCATATATCCACAAGGGTTTCAGACAAAACTTAAAGAATTTGTGCTCTTACATTTTAATCCGACTTTACACTATGATTTGTTTAGAGAGAAATCTCAGGTTAATGTTTGAGAGTTGAGCTCGGAGGTGTTTGTTTGTTTGTTAGGACGCATGAAATGGTGGCGTTGCATCTGAAGATGCTCAAGTCCCGGCTTCATCAGAGGTCTTTCATTAAAATCTGCTGCGTCGCTCGTCTGAAATCCACCAATAGGAGGATGGAGGAGGATTACGGCAAGACAGCTACAGACACGACAGCAGCGACGGTGAAACAAACCAAACATGCTAATGGACAAAAATCCTTCACTTTCTGGAGATGTGAGCAGAGCACGGTCGGTCGCTGTAATCGCGGGGCTAGCGTTAGACGATCTGCATCACAGCCTCTTATAGATTTCGGCCAAGACTTTTTTCTCAGGATCGTTTCGTACGTCGTGTGTGACGAGTGATCATCTTAAAACACCACTGAAATCACCTTTAGAGTCTTAATGATAGCCATGACTTTTAACAATCTTTTTATTCTTTTATTCTTTACCTGTGACTGGCATTTCACTCTGTACACAGTTAGGCATTGTGGTGTTTATTTCTTTGCCCGGATTTATTGTTTTTTTTGCTAAATTCCACCCAAAGGCACTGTTACGGTGCGGCGCATAAACCTGCACTGAATGGACTGTTGTTGTTTTTTGGTCTAGTACAGCGAAGGCAAATTTTTGACATACTGTGCATCCTGGCTGTATAATGAGACTTTACTGTATTTTCTGGATTGTAAGTCGCTTTGCTTTTCAGCTTTAGGTTTGGCGTGAAGCAATGTTACACATTTTTATATTAGCTGCTGCACTGCAGACAGCTCAGCCATCTGACTCATGAAGGGAAATGATGAATTTCAGTAGTTAAAAACATTCTTCATGGCAAAATGTTGCTAAATGGAAACCTTTAATCTCTGGACAGCGAGGGTTCTCAAAACCTGTGCACCCTTTAACTGTAAAATAACCTTTAAAACTAGAAATCCAAAATCCCCTGACAATACAGATTCATTTCATGAACATAATCCATTCAAATATTTGACTACTTGTAGAGTAGTAACTATGAGGGGTTGTGAGTTTTCTCCACAACTGTAACAAAACCTAAGAAAGGAAAAAGACTCAGAGCTTGGCTATGCTTCTCAAAACGGAGACTGTGAATCAGGGCTCTACGGCAGCAGAAACCTTATTCACTTTCTTTGTTTTTTAATTTTGCATTGTTTACTGCAAATATTGATTACGAAAACATCTAGCGTATCTACAGAATCTCCATTTCATCCAAAGAGTCTGGATTCCTCTAAAAACAAACTGAACGCTAAGGTCGTATTTTGACATCCTCGAAAATGTTTTATTTGTTCGCTCAGTCAACTACTCACTGATCCAATTAACCCTAATTTTCCTGAATTGAAACCCTTCAGGCTGCTGATGTCAGCAGCAAGGAGGAAAGCTTTGTTGTCTAAGAAAAACATGAGGGCGAGACTGAAGTTTGCCAAAGAACACAGACAAAGGCTGAGACGTCTGGAATAATGTGTTTTGGACAGATGAGTCTAAAAATTGAGTTATTTGGACCCCATAACAGAGGGCATGTTTGGCGTAAACCAACTACAGCATTTCAGCAAAAGAACCTCATACCGACTGTGAAGCATGGAGGAGGCAGTGTTATGGTTTGGGACGCTTTGCTGCAGCAGGACCTGGCCTGCTCACCATCACAGAATCCAGTATGAATTCTACACTGTATCAGGAGGTGCTTGAGGAACATGTGAGACCATCTGTCAAAAAAAATTTAAGCTGAAGTGGCACTGGACCTTGCAACATGACCCAAAACATACCAGTAAATCCACCAAGCCCTGGCTGAGAAGTAAAAAATGGAGAGGTCCGGAGTGGCCAAGTCAAAGCCCAGATCTAAATCCTACTGAGATCCTGTGTGATTTGAAGCGGACTGTGCGTGCAAGAAACTCCTCAAACATCACACAGCTGAAAGATTTCTGCATTGAGGAGTGGGGGAAACGTTCTTCCAGTCGATGTCAGAAACTGGTAGATGGCTACATGAAACATCTCATTGAGGTTCTTTCAGCTAAAGGGGGAAACAGTAGCTATTAGAGCACAGGGCGTCCTAACTTCTTCCTCAGATTAAATACTCATTTTTGTTGATTTCTTTTGTTTAATAAGTGAAAACAAAGTGATTGTTGTGTTGTTTACATGCAAATATGTCACTTTTGGGCTGTCCTAACATGAGTGTGAGTGTGAGAGTGTGAGAGTGTGAGTGTGTGTGTGTGTAAAAACAAGTTTTTTAAAAATCGAAGGTGCTCTGTGGAGTCTGGGACAAAATATTTTTTATGTGTCTGCAAGTGTGAACACGACGCATGAAAGGGTTAAAGATATACAGGGAGTCTCATAAGTCCAGGAGAACATCATAGGAGGGAAAAAAGGCAAACCAAAAGCTTTTATTTACAGAACAATCAATAAACACACAGGAGTGAGGAGTAATGGTGTTACACGCATTAATAACGCAAATGTTCAACATGCTCGTTTTCTCTGCGTGTACTCGCGCTTTCAAATCGACTTCAATTTCCTCTGAATAGAATGAATCGGATTTGTTCTTCCTTGTTCAGATACATCAGGATCTAAAGCATATTAAAACACACATTAACCCTGTGATGCCGGACTTATGGGACACCCTGTTTATTTCTTCCCTTTAATCAGAGAGAAAGGAAAGGGATCAGGTCTTATAATCCAGAAAATACAGTGTGTGTGTGTACCATATTGGAGAACACAGGATTTCAGTGTATACTGATGTATACAGATTTATAGATTTATAGACAAGCTGAGATGTTACATTACGACAATGTCTAAGGCACCAGAGACTCATCAGCTTTGGCGAAAAATAGCTGTGTACATTTCTATTCAGGTGTGTGTGTGTGTGTGTGCCTTTAACCTAGACTTACAGTATGACTTTATGATTAAAAGCTGGTGTGTAAAGTGATACGGGATGGAGAAAGCTCAGTGGTGGTTGGTGTGTGCATGTGCGTGCACGCGTGTGTGTGTGTGTGTGTGTGTGTAGCAGTGACGCCTCTTCAGTCCTGCTGAACGTCTGCACTACACACTTTACTCTGCTCTATGTGGGAGGTGGTTACCTGTGCAGGCAGTGTTTGTACACTCTGTAAATAAAGTCGTATTTATTTTGGACGAACGTGAAGGATTACATTTCACCCCTCAAAGCAGCTACACAACTGCAACATCTTTGATAAACATTTAAAGGTGCAGCTAAGCTTTAGGGCCTATCACTTTATCAACGGAGAGATTTCCATCGATATTAAAGTTCAGCAGAGGAAACTGGATATGTCTGATACAGATCTGATACCAGTCTGATGCAGCACGGGTTACAGAGCCCAGTTCCCAACCCTGGTCCTGGGGAACGCCCCTGTCCTGTCCCCCTGTCCTGCACGTGGAAGTGTTCTTCCTGCTCTAACACCCTGGATTCCTCAGATGAAGTGTGTTTGCTCAGGAAAACACCGAAATGTGCAGGACAGGGCGTTACAGAGAGAAAGAGGATTGGGGAATATGAACCATGACCACTAGGGGATGCTATTTCTATTTTTTAATTAAATAGGAAATTCCTGTCTATAACCTGTGGGTTAGTCGCACTTTGGGTTGGAATGTACGTACGAGAAGGTCTTCTGTAGCCCGTTCACTCTGTACTAGGTGTTTTTTTTTAATGCTATACTTTATTTATTGTTTATATTATGAACTATACTGTCTTAAATCTTTTACAGTGCTTTTCATGGTGTGTGAATTCAGTCTATGACTGCAGCACTCTGATAAATCTGCTTTATTATGATTATAATGATCTGCTATTGCTGCTTGAATTTTGACGCTATGAAATGACATCACTTGATCGAGACCAATATTGAGACGCATCCTTGTTCATGCCACGTCTTTAATTTCATGCCCTTGTTTCCTTTCCTCTCTTCTCAGCGCTTCACCCTGAGGAATCAAGGAAAGGATGTGACCAAAGGAAATAAGGTCAGGAGGAATCAAACAAACGGATAAGCCACATAAGACATCCTCGCTCACTGGAGCGCCACGACGAACTGACGGTGTGACGTAAAGGACGTAACAAATCTGAACACAGACGATGCACTGTGATCACACGCTGAGTAAACGTCAGTTAAAACGTGTACATCACACGCTTAATCGCTGAGGCTTTCATCTGGTTTTTAATCCAACACATTTTATTTGATTTAGCCAAAGTCAAAGCCTCCCATCTCCTCGTTCCTTGAGTCCTCCGAGCGGATTTTAAGAATTGCTCGGTGTTTGATCAGTTTCCGGTTCACGAGCTGACGGATGTAGGATCAGAGAATCAGTTCGACTTTTGGGATGAACACAGACTCTGGGATGTTTATAGTCAAAGGGTTGATGAAGTGTGTAGTGCAGTGATCCTGAACGACTGGGAGTCACTGGTCACATGATCCAAACCGGCCAATCAGCTCACCACATTCACATAACGCTTTAAAAGCCTGAAGCATGTCATTTATGTGAGGAGCTGAAGAGAAATTTCTGATGAATGGATGAGGTTCGGATGACGGACGCTGGTTAAAATGCTGGTTACGTGTCTAACAAACATCTGTGGTTGCGCTGATATCGGACTGGGCATCTGACTGGATTCAGCATGTTTCCCAAACCAGTACACTGATGTATTTCTTATGATGATGGACGGATGGATGGCAGACTTGCAGGCAAACTGGCTCAAAGGCATTACCAGTGATTTTCAGTTGAAGCTAGCTTTAAAATAAATATATCCTTCAAAGCCACGCCCACAAATCTCACACACAAACAAAACAAACCCTAAATGCAAGAGGCGGAGCTTTCTGAACTAACAGGCAACATGATTGACAGGCGTGCAAAGGTGCTGCCTTGTCCTGATATTTTGGACGCTGTTGGTCCAAAGCTTTTTTTTTTTCCTCCTTTGATTTACAGATCCAGGGGCATCACAGTGACCAGAGTTTCTCCTCTGACCTGATATTCAATTAATGACAGCTGCTGGAATTTGAGGAACCTCACTAACTTTCACAAAATAAAAAAAATAAATAAATAAAATCACTGAGCTCAGCTTTAAAGCACGTCACCATCAACCCTGTGCTCTTTTACATGACGTGGCAATAAAAACGTGTGGATTTTTGGCTTGTTTAATCATCTATAAAACAGCTTAGCAGTTATTAAACTCCAGGTACAAACATGAGGAAAAAAAAGGGATTTAGCAGGTTTGTATTCCTCAACGGTTAATGATAGTTAAAGACGCGGATATTTATGGGTTTAAATTGTGTTTTATGCGGTATAAAATATTAAATCCATTTTGTGTGTACGCTTAACTTCCGTGTTAAACTCCACACAGGACTACGATTTATTTAAGGGACAGAATGAGACATTACGCTCGTCCTTTTTGAATAAGGAGTACATTTTCTTGTACTAAAAATACACAATATTCTTCAGTGACATTTAAAAAAGGATATCAGCATTAAATGAAAAAGTAACAAAACGTACCTCCGTTTCACCGTCACTCCCTGCACCCGTGCAGATCGAGAAAATACACAACATTTAAGACAAAAATGTAGTCATTAGCGGCATCGTCCAGCTGTGAGCGAGTGAAGCGGAGGGTTTATACGCGCAGAGGCACAGCCGCTTCGGAGTCACGAGTTCATCACTGAGAGTAAGATCTCTGTGAGCCGCTCAGGACAGCAGCTCGGGGCAAACGCGCCACACCTCAGGCCTCTGCGGACACAGGAAGTGATGCGTTCTGGCTCTCTCTGACCAGCAGGGCAGCAGCTCAGTGTCTTTAGTGTGTGTGTGTGTGTGTGTGTGTGTGTGTGTGTGTGTGAGGGACAGATAAAGAGAAAGACAGGTTGAAGCAGCATCTCATTCTTTGATCAGTCTGTAGATGTGATGCTGAGCTCCGTGCTCACTGTTGGAAACCTCGAACACACACGCCATGCACAGCAGCGTCTCCTGCGTTTCTCTGTTCGACACCACCTGCAGGACACACACCCACAGCAATACATCAACAACACACACTGGTAAAGCTACGTGTCGCACGCATTCACGCCCTGCTTCAACACTGCTTTTAAGATGCCCTCATCACACACGATAGCTTATTTATTTTTGAATTCGTTCATATTTTTATGTTTTCAGGTTAAAGTAATTTAAGTAAAAATGTATTATTTATTTTGCTAAATCTTTAAATTTATTATTATGAATTCACCAGAATTATTTAGCAGGTTTACACTCCTAAACCGTTGTGGGGGCAGTTGTGGCCTAATGGTCTGAGAGTCGGACTTGTAACCCGAAGGTGAACCTGAAGGTGGTGGGTTCGAG
>CM074951.1:23735750-23749272 GCA_037577455.1 Pangasius macronema | reverse complement strand
GCGCTGGTCATTCACTCCCCCACCTACAATCCCTGCCGGACCCGAGACTCCAACCCACCACCTTCAGGTTCACCTTCTGGTTACAAGTCCGACTCTCAGACCATTAGGCCACAACTGCCCCCCATTTCTGTTGCATGCTTCGCTTACCTTAGCACATTTCATTCATCCTGAACTTAAAACCGATCGAATTCGACAAACGGAAACGGCCACTACGAGGCGATAAACTCCTACAAATTTAAACTGCTGGACCAAATAAAATACTGGCAACACAGGCTTAAGTTAAAACGTAAAACTTACACTTTCCAATGAGCTGCTTGCTTTTTCTTTAAAAAAAAAAAATCAAAACTCAAAATCCTGTAAGTGTACATATAGATTTTTTCAGGTGTTGTTTCAGGTGTATCACACCACCCAGACGCCAAGGAGTTTTTTCATAACAGCATAAAACCTGTTTTATTTCTTACATTGTGAAATCTTTTGTTTAATTTTTATAAACAAAATTCACTCGCTCACTTACAGCGTAAAATCCGTTACCGTGACGTTAATGCTAAGTAAGGAAAAATACACTCCAGGCTGTGCGGTTACAGGAAAATAATCCACGCTGCGATGGTGTGACACGACATGACACAAAGTGCGGTTTAATTTATAATCATACAACAGTTAGTTCTGGTTCACTAGTTTGATGGGTTTGATTTCCTATAACCGCACTGGGACGTTTCACTGCTTGTATCACTTCACTGCACTCGTCCGTGTTCCCCAAATAAAACTCCAATTCTAGCGACAGTTCCACTGAAATGGTTACTACAGCAGAGTTAGCAGCATCAGCAGCTAACATGGCGGACTATACTTAAATTTTTTTTTACAACTTAAAACATGAAAGATGAAGATGACGTCAGATGAAGATGAAAAGCAAGAAGTGACGACAATTTCACCACCTGCAGCTTTAACAGAAATGTACACATCATTGTGAGCAGCAAGTTAGCCAGCTAGCCAATGGGCTATGAGCAAGCGTGGCTTCTTCAGGACCTATTTTCAGCCATTATTGTGTCGAAAATGTCAGTTACTCCATGTTTCTTGTTTATGGAACCCGTAAAACGTGTGACTTGTCATTCATTAAAGCAACCTTAAACTAACTACTCACCCCTTCTTTTCGTCAGGTTACCTAGACTTACGACTCCTCACTTGCATGTCTGAGCCCCAGAGAGAGGACGAGGTCCAACGAGGAGAACTCGATGAGTCGCAGTTTGCTGGTGCCGATGGAGCGTCCCTGCCACGCCGGAGGAGTGGCTGCAGGGGCTCTGGGAGGCTCGTAACCTGTAACACACAAACGCAAGAGCTGGTCTGAGCGCCTGTCTTCATCCTTATACACACACACACACACACACACACACTGATTTACAGTGTAAGGAATTATTCAAATGTTTCAGTGTACCTGATAACGCCGTGGCGGCCTGAATGGGGTAGGCTTGCTGTGAAAACGGCTTAATGCTGAGGAAACAGAAGACGGAGCAGTCAGAACATCTCCACCTCTGACTAAACTCCACTCTAAATAAGGACTTCCGTGCTTTTTAGTGCTGAACTTGGCATCAAGCTTCGTCTGAGAAAGTGAAGTTCCTAAACCTAGACACCCCTGAACATCACTAAAAGTTGGTTCTTACTCATTGTAATCTGGTGTCACGACAACTCAAGAGTTTAGACTAACCAGTCTTCCACAATAGTTCTGTTCTGGATTTCTGTATCAGAGGCTCAATATGCATCATATTCTCAAAGACAATTCGAAAAATTTGGCCCAAGACCTCAGTCTATATGAATATTAGAGAAGGGTCAAAATCTAAAAATCATGTCTATGTTTAGGGGTATTTTGGAGTTTAGGGGTATTTTGGAGTTTTGGGGTATATTGGAGCCCCAGTCAGAAAGATAAACAACATAAACTCCTGTTCTGGTTTTAAAAGACACATGATGTACTGTAAGTTAAGCGTTAAGGGCTTTACTCACTCTTGTGAGGATCCAGGATGGCCCGTGGGCAGCTGCCAAAACTACAGCCGGAACAAACAAACAGAAAAACAGCCTCACTAAACAAAGCAGCAGAACAAAACCTGGCCATTCAAAGCAGAAGTGCCTTTATCTAGCATGTGGATTCTCAGTGGAAGTACAGAGCTGGTGTGTAGCGTTGTGCTGCTAGGCTTCCGGCAAGAACTTTAAACACAATACTGCAGCGTTTTGCAGCCTAATCTCTATTCACTGCATCTGTAGGGTATATGTGATTACCATAGACGCAAATTTTAACATGATTCTCTGTAAAGAGAAAAGAACCAACAACCTGTTTACTCCAAAATCACTTATAATGGACGTGTGAGGGGAGACATTGAAAAAACAAACTCTTGCTACAGGGAAACGTGTCGAAATGCCCGTTTCAGGAATTCTTTAGTCACTATGAATACACAAATTAGTGAATTTGTTGCTAGACTGCTATGCCTTTATTAAAAAAAAAGGGAAACAAATCTAGCAGCTTTGCCAATGACCCCAAAGACCAATCACTAATCACCGTTGTTCCCAAAGACCAATCATTGATCACCATTGTTCCCAAAGACCAATCACTGATCACCGTTGTTCCCAGAGACCAATCAATGATCACCGTTATTCCCAAAGACCAATCACTGATCACTGTTGTTCCCAAAGACCAATCACTGATCACCGTTGTTCGCAAAGACCAATCAATGATCACCGTTGTTCCCAAAGACCAATCACTGATCACCATTGTTCCCAAGACCAATCACTGATCACCGTTGTTCCCAGAGACCAATCAATGATCACCGTTATTCCCAGAGACCAATCACTGAACACCATTGTTCGCAAAGACCAATCACTGACCACTGTTGTTCCCAAAGACCAATCACTGATCACCGCTGTTCCCAAAGACCAATCACTGACCATCATTTTTACTGAAGGAATTCAACAACTTCAGTTATGAAAGGTTCCTTTCATATTACAGTGAAACGCGTCAAAATTCCTACTTGCGGTAATCACACATACACTACAGACGCAGTAGATGGAGATTAGGTTGAAAAATGGCGGCGTATTCCTTTAAAGTACTTGCCAGTAAGACACCAGCACAAAGCTCCTGTAAATCCTTGTCCATCGTGTTAGCATTTCAGGCTGTTTATGGGGTATTTAGCGTGTTTTCGGTGTCTCTTACCCCCGGCGCTGCAGGGAAGCTGGGCTGAGGGAGACCTGCCAGACCCAGCTTGCTGTGAATGGCCGTGGCCGACACGATCTGAGCAGAAGACATGGCCGCCATGCTCTGGAGCGCTTTGTCCTTCACGCTTTGATCCTACGGCGGCACAGGAAAAAGGCTTCAGCCAGAGCAAGCCAGCGTGTGTGTGTGCGTGTGTGTGTGTGTGTGTGTGTGTGTGTGTATGCAATGCCGTGAGGGATGCAGCAGAAACAGCTATCGACAGAACACACACGCTGCATGCAGAGACAGGAAAGGGAGCGGGCATGCTTTCAATTCACCGGAGGGCCAACTCAGCACAATTCCATACTGTTCCCAACAACATCTCTGCGCTGTATCCAAAAATAAAACCCATGGAGGATTTATATAAGAATAAAGACAGTTCTAGTTGTGTTGGAAGATCAGTGCACTGAGTAATGCGGAGCAGATCTGTAGCGCTGGAAAGCCATATTTCACAACGCGGGGAAAAGAAAAATCCAGCAGCGCTCAGACAGAGACATGCACCCTGAACCATTACAGAGAGAAAACTCATCCGTTCGTGCTTTCCTCTTTATTCAGCTGTAAATGCCTGACAGTGGATGTTAAGGCCAGAGGTACTTTAGTCCATTATCAGTGAGACTGAGTGCAGCCTGGTGTGTTATACAGACATTAAAGCAGAGCACGGGCAGCTGGAGCACATCACGGCCATCACGAGAAAACCTCCCAACTCCTCTTTCTAAACAAACCGAGGTGCTATTGCTGTTTTTTTTTTTCCCCTAACAGTCAATGCACGTCTCATGGGAATTCTGCTGTTCTTTTATTCCTAATAATACATTTTAATAACTATAATAAGGAAGGAATAAAACAGGGAGATGTTACGTTTATTGCATCATTGTCTACCAGCGTCAGAATAAAACGTTTTGCGATTTTTTTTTTTTGTTTGCTGCCTTTGCTAGCACTATTCCGTTTTAATCAAATCAAACTCTTGTAGCAGCAGACCGAGTATCGATGACTGGCTCAGACAAGCTGAGAGTGAGAACAAATATGAAAAAAAAACAAAAACGAAAAAACATGGACAATATTTCACTGTCTAATTCTACCGCTATCACAGTTAAACCCCGCCCACTTCACATCATTTGACTTACGCATTTGACTTATATCCGGTGTAGAAAGCTGGATCTTGGAATTGTGTCATTTTGCATTCAAGCTACAAAGTAAGAAACAACACATGGACGCCTCTTTTGTTAGCAATAAGCTAGCCAGCTAACTGTGATGTGTGATGCATATTTACTTCCTCAAAACTCTATAGATTAAACAAGGGAATATATCTGTATGTGACTGAAATATATATATATATAGCATTTAAAGGTGTTAAGTGCTACTGTGTTTACTAGCAATGCTATGAGCAGCCATGCTAATTTGATGTCACTTGCTGAACTCAGGCTCGAGGAGACCGTCCCGGGTTCGCGAGTAGGAGTTGCTACCTCTAGTCGAATGCATCACTAATGGCTGCTTTTGCTGAAACATCCACTGAAAATGACTCACTGCTGCTTTGTCACGTCAAGTCACAATCAGCATGAACACTATTCAGTGTAAACATGCTGTTTATCTTCCTATCATTAACGTCGACTCTTCCTGTCTCTCGAGGTTTTCTTGCAGCAGCAGGAGTGTTTAGTCAGAGCTGCAGCTCGAGCATGCTGTCCCAGCGCTGCACAGCCGTGTAGAGCAGGCCCAGAGCCGCCCAGAGCCGCCCGTCCCGTCCACACCTACAGAACGTTACTCGGCACAACTTTTCCAGCCCAGAGAGCAAAGCAGGAGGAGGATAAATACTCACCAGATTAGTGACCTGCACACAAACAGAGGCTCCTTTTAATCACACTGATCTCAGGAAGCCGAGACTCGTTTCCGAAAAGTAGCAAGGATTAAAAGTAGCAAGGATTAAAGACAATATTGTGATGATGACCCTAGCAGGGCCACCCCGTGCANCTTTTAATCACACTGATCTCAGGAAGCCGAGACTCGTTTCCGAAAAGTAGCAAGGATTAAAAGTAGCAAGGATTAAAAGTAGCAAGGATTAAAGACAATATTGTGATGATGACCCTAGCAGGGCCACCCCGTGCAGAATTCTACTCAGATCAGATCCTATCAGGTTAAAATCTCTGCACTGTCGCTTCAGTGCACGGGATGTCTGATTATATCATGCTCTGGCGCTCGAAATGGTGAACGTGTGAGCCGGAGAGCGCTCAGCTGGCGCTTTCAGTTACTGTTCGTTCAGTGTTTCTGGAAGGACAGAAGATTCGTGTAAAAAGTGTGTAATTAACTAATTAAGGAACTATGACAGGAATTCACAGAGATCATTTCTGACAGTCATGGAGAATCACAACACACATTAGTGAACACGCTTGTGCTCGAGCCAAGTGCGCTAAATTCACACAACCTCTACGTCCCCTATGAAATGCCGTTCATCAGTCAAGACGTGTTTGGCATCCGGAGACTGAGAGGCTAATGCTGCTTGTAGCTACTGATCTAGCATAATGCAGCCTACACGACGAAATCACTAATTACACTCCACTGTGGATTCCAGCAGATTTTAAAAGTGGATATCTCAGCGCTAAAAACAGACGTAGGCTGGATCGCTTTCTTTCTCAGCGTATAGTTAGGTGTCTGACTGCACAAAAAAAAACTTTAGACTCGGGTCGGAGGTGTGGCCTGAAGTCAGAAAGTCGATCTGCAGATTGAAAGAGATTTGGATGATTACATAGTTCCATGTTGATTCATAAACGCATTTGTACATGGACACGGAGCTAGATGTTTCTCGTTAGCAACATTAGCCTTGTAGCTCCAGCGCAAAACCTCCGAAAAACATACAGCAGAGACGCAGAGACAGACAGACAGACAGACAGACAGACAGACAGACATGCCCTCTCCTACAGCACGCAGCCATGCCATAGCGCTCAGTGTGTGCTCAAAGCGCCGTCTCTCAGCGTCTCGCTCGTCCTGCTCGTGCTGAGCTGTCTGAACTGAATGAACTGAAACGGACAGGGTTAACAGACTCGCTATTAAAAAGCTGATTAAAGGCAGAGTTAGACTTCATTACCAGCTTGCAGAAGATGTAATGAGAAGGTGTTAGTACTAGTACTAGTATAAGGCATCTCACAGCTCACACTGGTCAGTTTTTTTTTCCTGAAATTAGCTCCGCCCCCAGCTACAGCTCCGAAAATACATGGAGCATGTATATTTATGGTAAGGAGACGGCTTGTCGGCGTTTTCATCCGTAAGTGCAATTCACTTGAGAAGCAGTAGAGGGCTAACTTACATACCGCTCCTTTAAAATCAGCCTCCGCAGTACCAACAGCTTATTATCCGACCGTTATTAAAATATTCCTCCTCGTGTTCTCTTTGGGCTCGCGAGGCTGCTGAGGCGTTCGACGCAAGCACGAGGGCAGATGTTGAATTCCACAGATTTATGAGAAACACGTGCTTTCGTGAGTTCTTCTCTTAAACGTATTCATAAACGTAGCTTTAAATCGGTTTACACCACAGCTGCGTTCTCCAATCAGATAAACCATGTTCCAGATCATTCCTTAAGATCAGCCAGCGCTAACCTTCTCCACTAACCTTCTCCACTAACCTTCTCCACTAACCTTCTCCATACTCCACGTCTAAAACTGAACCGAGTGGCCAAGCAGCCTTTCGTCTTTACACAACAGAGATCTGAACAAATGCTACTTATACATTACTTTTATATTATTTTATTTATTATACTCGTATTGATCATACTTATATGCGCTTATTATATTTTATATCGTTATTATTTTCTTTGTCTTTTTACTATCTGATTTTTTTGGACTAGCTTTTGTTTTACTGTTTCTCTGTTTTTACTTCAAACTTTGTAAAGCTACATTTTAAATGTATAAAAGGTGCTATAAAATAAAATTAGGTATTATTATTATTATTATTATTATTAGTAGTAGTAGCATTAGACTGGATCAGTTGTGGTTTTAAATTTGCACATCATAACATCTTAAATGTGCATCAACTACAAGTGCCTTAGACTTCCATGGCAGGTGAGATGTGAGTGAACGCTCTCTGTTCTTCTCTCACTGCTGAGGGACGTGTGTAGACTCTTGTCCAGGTTAAACACACGTGCGCTGCGGACGCGGGTAACGGAGATAAAATGCGCTCGAGTGAATCTTCCGTGTGAATCATCGAGGGAGAAAAATGCTTTCGGCTGCTGATGTGAAATGTCAGAAAATGTTTCACATCTAAAAAGGACTGCAAAGATTCATGACTTTTTTTTTTTTTTTTTAAATTTGACTGAATTTGAGCACACGGCTGTCCTCGTGTTTTATAAAGCCGGCTTTGACATGGTAACCGTGGCGTTCAGGTTAAAACAATTCACCGAGTGTGTTCCTGCAAAGAGCGGCTCGTTCCAAAACAAACACGCTGTTACACAGGACAGGAAGGAAGCAGAGGACAGGCAAACATGCAGGAGAAAAGGAGTCAGAGCCAGCCGAGTACATTCGGAGCAACACACACACACACACACACATACGCACGCACACGCACACACACACACACACAAAATGGGGACCTAGGTTACGTACAGCCAAGTAGCAGGGCATCCACACACACACACACACACACACACACACACACACACACACACGCAATAGCTGTAGATACACGTACCTTAAGTTTAGCATGAAGCTCTCTGGATTTCCGCCGGGCCAGAACCTGAATATGACTGGAGACCTGCGCACACACACACACACACACACACACACACACACACACACACACACACACAGACACAGTGCTTCATGAAGCATTTCTATTTAACACACACATTAACTGTAATAGAAAAGCTTAATGCAGTATGTTAAATCATTTAGTTCTTCTGATTGGTCAGAAAGTGTTGATTAATTTTCTATCCCAGCAGCTCTGGCAGTTGTTCCGACTGTACGTTAAAAACCGCAGGTTAATATTAATGATTAATAATATTTCAGAAGAGTCAAGAGCTCATATGAACTGAAATCCATCTACAGTGTGTGTTTGTCCAAACGGACCGTGTGGAACGTCTCATGTGCTCAGGTGGGTTAATCAGGGACGAGTGGACGTGGGCAGCTGGACGTCTCTTGATTTTCTTTATATTTATACAGTCTGGATTTGGCTGATGAGGATAAAAGTGTATCGCATTTTTTTACGGTCTTGTTAAAAACATTAAAAAGCGCACCAACCTGTTTTCTCGTTCTTGTCTTTCCAGTCCTCAGTTTGATGTATCTGGCTATCAGTTCATTACGACCTAAAAAAAAAAAAAAGAGAGAAGAGGAGGAAAATAAATAAGCGAAAGCCACGTGTAAAGTCACGTGTGAAGCTTCTCTGACTAAGAAGAAATCCGAATAAAAATCACCGGGACAGACGACCTACGCAATCTAAAGCCAATAATAAACAGATTATTAAAAATGTGTT
The DNA here is from genome assembly GCA_037577455.1 of Pangasius macronema. Lineage (NCBI taxonomy): Eukaryota > Metazoa > Chordata > Actinopteri > Siluriformes > Pangasiidae > Pangasius > Pangasius macronema. The sequence continues at coordinate 23,740,592 of CM074951.1, read as the reverse complement.
GTTATTTAACAAAGAAGAACTTTTTCAACAGGGTGAGGTTTTCTGTCAAGAGATGTTTATTTATCAGTTATTCAGCAGAAGGAGTCTCCAGTTTCGGTGCTTGATAACAGTCGGTATTTTTCCGCCGCGTTAAAGTCTTCATGACAGAGCGGTTCTTCTGTGCTTTCAGGTTTATAGGTCCCATGACAAGCTGCGCTTTATTTTTTAAACTTACAGAATGAGAGAGAGAGAGAGAGAGAGAGAGAGAGAGAGAGGCTGGTGAGAGAACGAACGTTTGCATCTGCTAAAGCCTGAGTGCTTAGAGGAACCAACACGTGTCACGGACGTTCCTCAACATTATTTATAACGTCTTCTCCTTTCGGCTTTTCCCTTCAGGGGTCTCCACAGCGAATCATCACTCTCCACCTATCCCTATCTTCTACATCNATGAGCTGTCCCTCTGATGTACTCGTTCCTAATCCTGTCCAACCTCGTCACTCCCAAAGAGAACCTCAACACCTTCCTCAACATTATTTATAACTATTAACTATAAATGCAGAGGAAGCACAATACGCCATTCCTTAATATCACACCACACAGACGTGGATTATTGTTCTGTAACGGCACGCCTCGTGGTGTTTGTTTTGCAGAAAACGGATATGGACTTAAACACACACTCGATCACGCAGAGTGTCACAGGTCGAATGAACAGCTCCGGGGGCTCAGGAGGTCACCGCGGGTGTAACGACGCTTACAATCAGAGCATTGTGGGGTCTTCCCCCTTTACCCAGCATGCCTGTAACGTCATTTACTACAGCCCAGACACACACTATTCTTTCTTACACACACACACACACACACACACACAGTACACATAACGTCACAAATGCAGGTGTTCATGTGTGGCCTGTGCTCAGATCAAAGAAGCAGCCAATGGTCGGCTGTAAGCATGCTTACTCCTGCATAATTCATTCTTTTCAGCTGCTTGAAAACACACTCAGCTTGACTTGGCATGGCTGCAGAATAACTGAGAGAGAGAGAGAGAGAGAGAGAGAGAGAGAGAGAGAGGGAGAGAGAATAAGGCGAGACTGAGAGAGAAGGTGAGAAGAGAGGGTGAGCTGGAAGTATATACGAGGGGGAAAAAAAAAGCAGTTGAAAGGGTGCAGTGTTCACGGAGAGAAAAGCAAAGGCCAGACTGCAGGCAACTCATCACTCGCGTCATTTACTCACTGCACAAAGAACGGGTTTCAGCACGCAAACGTTACATTGGCACGAAAAAAAAACACCTTCACGTGGTTACGTTTTGACAAGGTAGTGAAGATGTCTCTCTACACTGCGCGTCCTAATCGATCGCAAGTTCCAACACATTAAGGCAAAACGGGAGCAAATCATGTTAACGTTTCATTCATCACCGTGTGCGTCTCTCTCTCCATTTCAAACCTAATCTACTGACGGAAAAACACAACTGCAGCCAAATCTGAAAGAACTCTAATAAGAGTTCTCGCTTTGTTTGGCGGCGTCATGCATCTCAGCCTCTGAGGTAAAAATGGCTGAGACATGAAACAGCCGCTGATCCGTTCCCTCACTCGTGTCCTCGGCTGGCTAAAGGTCACGCTGGTCAGGAATATTTCCATTTGGCCGTTTAAACACAAATCTTCGTCCGCTGTCGTCTCTACACAGTGTGCAAGCGCTCTTCTCGGTTGTGATGATGACGCGATGGCGCTGGGGCATAACTGACATTCTGACGTCTGGTACCTGACTACGCCTTTCTGTCTGTTCCGATCAGACATTTAAAAAGAAATCGCACTTAGCTAGCGACGTGTTGGACATCTTTAGACAGACTGGGTCAGGGTTAGCGTTAGGCTTAGAGTTAGGGTTAGAGTTAGAGTTAGGGTTAGAGTTAGAGTTAGGGTTAGAGTTAGGGTTAGGGTTAGGGTTAGAGTTAGGGTTAGGGTTAGAGATAGGGTTAGGGTTAGGGTTATGGTTATGGTTAGAGTTAGGGTTAGAGTTAGGGTTAGGGTTAGGGTTAGGGTTATGGTTATGGTTATGGTTAGAGTTAGGGTTAGAGTTAGGGTTAGGGTTGGGGTTGGGGTTGGGGTTAGGGTTAGAGTTAGGGTTAGAGTTAGAGTTAGGGTTAGGGTTAGGGTTAGAGTTAGAGTTAGGGTTAGGTTTAGGTTTAGGGTTAGGGTTAGAGTTAGAGATAGGGTTAGGGTTAGAGATAGGGTTAGAGATAGGGTTAGGGTTAGAAACAAGGTTAGAAAGTGTCCTGACTGGAAAGATTTCCGTTCCGCTTTCTTAAAGCTGCGATGTGGAAGTATTAGCTCTACCTTTTCACCCATCATTAATGCATTTCTTACCTGTGAGGAAAAAAAATTCTTCTAAAAATAGATTTCAGTAAATGAACTGACACTTACACGGGTAAGTCAATAAACGATACACGCAAAATCAGCCACATGTACTTTCACTCCCTTTGGGTCCTGACTGTAAATTACCGAGAGAAAAACTCGAGTTTACGGTTTTTTCAATACCTGAGAATCTTTTTCGGAGAATTCAGCCACAGCGATGTCCAACTGTGCGGTTCTTTTTCTCCCCCCGCAGGCTGCCTCACATTTACACAGCAGCCGTGGAGCGTGACCAGAATAAATCCAACGACACCGGACTTACGACTGCTATCGATTCACGCAGGAAGCTTCTGCTACGAAATGGAAACTTAACTGCGGCACTCTGTGATTAAATAATTACAGATTTCCAAAAGCGATTCGTGTCTGATTAAAGAAGTTTGCTAAAAGAGCAATTATACGCAGTTATACGCACTTCGCGCCCTGTCTGTAAAAGCTGCTGATAATATGAGACAAAGCATATATGTGTGTGTGTGTGTGTGTGTGTGTGTGTGTGTGTGTGTGTGTGTGTGTCCCTCACTTGAGGTGAAATTTAGAAGAAGAAGGAAAAAAAAGCTCAGTTTCTAATCTCTAATTGGTAATCAGACTGGCTGAGATTTTAAAACGAACAGCTTCATGCAACACTATTATACACTGTTAGAGATTTTCTTCCGAGAAAACCTTGAAACGTTCTCTGAAGATTCAAAGTAGAACCTTTTAACGAAGCTAAAACCTCTCAACAATCCACTAAACCTTTAACGAACTCCTGAGAATCCTTTTTTTCCTGCGAACGGCAAAACATTTACTGCAACAGCATGAACCAAAGCGTTTCCTTTCTCCTGTATGCTAGTAATTTGACGATGATTACAAATCAAAAATGACATGTTTTTTTATCCATTTATAGCTACTTTTATTTCTGTGGCATGTCTATACAGGTTTAAACACCTTACCTCACTTAAAAAAAAAAAAAAAAGCTGTAAAATCTTACAAAAATCACCCTAAAGGGTTAAATCAAGGGATCTTTGCGTAGTCCTTCAGGGGCAACCTGCTAAGATGCAAGTTGAATATGTTTAGAAAGCAAATTAAAAAAAAAAAAAAAAAAATCTGTAGTTATTCATCACAATCCGAGTACAAATGAAAATCATGTGCTTTTTCCAGTAACATAAATACAGACGTTGGTTAAATCTTTTCCCCCTAAAACTGATTCAAAACTCCAGACATGAAACAACACGAATAAATAAAACAAATGGCGAAAGCGTATGAGGTTCATTACGGGGTAAATATTATGACAAGAAGCAGTGGGGTTAAACATCGCAAGTGTGTTACTGTGATAAGTACGCTCCGGAAACAACGGTCCGAGATTTCAGGGGAAATTTTCCACACCAGCGTCACATCCAGACAGATGAGCTCGGCGAGTTACTGGAAGCCGCAGGGGGTCGCGATGACTCAGAGATCTGATGTAATGCTAAACTCGTACAGTCTCTCCAAGCGCTGAACACATCTGGAGACGAGAGAATGACGTGCAGACGAGTTCCACAGAAAACGAGAACGCGGTCAAGCCGAGCGCCTGAAGCGGCCACAGTGACCTGGGAAGCTTTGTGGAATGGTGTGGGACTCCACGGTGAAAGAGGAAAAGCTGCAGGTCGAGTCTGCTGAAGGTGAAGGCCGTAGAAAAGGAGTTCATCAGGAGTCAAAGCTCACACTGTGCCGAGCCTCGGGCTGCCCCTGAATGACCCTGCTTGACCTTTCTGCGTCTCACGCAGGCAATAACAGCCTGGAGCTTGTACAACTTCATCCTGTTGCTCGGGAGATGGAGAAAGTCCGAAACGAAAGGAGTTTGAAGAATGATATCGTGATGCCGTGCTTCCCTCAAGTTTGTCCGAAGAACCACTTACAACAACGAACCTTACTGAAAAAGCTGTGTTTGAGCATTGTCAAAATGAAAAGAAAAAAAAAAAATTCACCACCAGATTTACAAGTTTCTTTAAAGCTTCGTATTCACGTGCGTGCGTTGAGAAACACGTAAGCGGTGAATTCACAGGCGCGTTCACGGAGCAAACGATTTACACTTAGCGACGCTCACATGACTCACTGAAAGGCAAAGCTCCCAGAGAGCTGCAAACAACAACATGATGAAGAAAGAGCATCTCCTAAACACAGCGTGAGTACGTCTACCAGTAACGCAGCTCGGCCACTGCAGCGCATCAGCTATGCACATGTCCTTATGGAGGCTGTGATGAATAGAATGTGTGGAGTTGAAATAAAGAAGTGATTTAAACTTGACTGTATATAAAATGGTGATAATTATGAGGATGATGATGCCATCTGAAGACACTCGAGCTGAACTTTTTTATGGATTTCCATGAATACTACATTCCTTGAGTATTATACACTGTTGTGGCCTATTCGTCCGAGAGTCGGACTTGTAACCTGAAGGTGAACCTGAAGGTGGTGGGTTCGAGTCTCGGGTCCGGCAGGGATTGTA
>CM074951.1:23698331-23728273 GCA_037577455.1 Pangasius macronema | reverse complement strand
CCTCCTGCCTGGCAGCTCCATGTCCAACATTCTCCTACCAATATACTCACTCTCCCTCCTCTGAAGTCACTGGACTGTGACCTCCATGGCTAGATTATAAATTGGTTAAGAACAATCAGAAAAATCCTCATTTTTGAATGATTTTTGCTCAGTATGTTTGTCCATTGAAACGTAGTTTGTTGTGGAAACAACCTAAAATGAACGATTCTTATTTTAAATAAAACAGCAACAGCATCAGACCAACGAGTGCATCTGAAAATCTTGTACCGACACTGCACTGTGTCCTTTCTCCATGAGAAACCTGACATTCAGAGGACATCCAGATTCACAAAAGATCTCTCAGTGAGTAAAAAAAAAAAAAAAAAGGATGTACAAAACCCCCCTCACCTCCCACCTGACCCCATTTTCCACAACACAAAGCGACCAAAAGCCAGGCATATATAAGAACACCAATACAGTGAATATACATAGGTTTCATAGTGATGGCTTGGAAGCCCTTTTTGAAAAGTGAAGACTTCGACTTTAGAGAAACAGCGGTCTCCGGGGCACAATGCGGCGCTCATCAAAAAGCAATTCAGCACGCATTCTACAAAGCACTTTCTCCCATTCTGTCCTGCCCAGTGAGACTCCTGCTTCAATTCAGCATTTCAAAGAGGAAGAAAAAAAAAGAAACTACTGCATTTTCCTGCCAGAGAAAAAAAAACATTTTTAATCTGAAAATGCCCTATTTATCCTGTCTTCATGGAGTGATACAGAAAGTCTGCTAGTTTATATTTAAAATAGAAAGCAGCCATTTTGTATTTAGAAAATCTGATCGCGACTGAGTAAAATCATACGCATCAAATTTATTTATACGCAATTAAAAGGTAAGACGATGTTCAGGAATAATAAAGAAGATCGTGTGGGTGTGATGGTCAGGGGGACACAGACTTTTAATCATATGGTGGACTTTAGGGGTCGTTTACACGACAAACGTTTTCAGCTAAAAACGGGAAACCTTTTACGTGTTTTTGCCTGTTCGTTTCCACGACAACGGCGTGTTGGGGAGACTTTTGCGTATAAAAACTTTTGCCCAAAGTTTCGCGTTCAAAAACCTTTCGCGGCGGCAATAGCAATAGCAGAGGATGTAACCACCCAATACGGGAATCCTTGAAACGGTGACGTCATGCACGTGCGTAGTTCACGTTAGGTATGCAGACGTGCGCAATACGTGTCTATCGTAAAGGCGAGCGCAAACAAACGTGCACAACGATGGCGGTGTTGTTGCTGCTCAACGCTTCTTCAGCAAAGTGCGGATCTACTTCACCGACATTACAACCAACAGCGGAGACGCCCACAAACAGCGAATGGTCACTTCCCTACAGGTACTGTTTACTAACGAGGTGACAGCGCCAGCTACTGGCCTGGCATACGCAATACGGCGCTTCTGGCCGTTATCGCGGATACGTTTTGAGAACATCGTCGTGTATACGTGAAACTTTTTTGAAAACGCAAGAGAAAAACCTTTTCCGGTTTTGACTACATCGCTGTCATGTAGCCGTAGACTTAAACTGTCAGCTTTTTGTTTTCCAGGGACTGGGCAGAACTTTCCAGATGGGCTAACTAACCAATTCATGATTTGTCTGTCCCTGATCACAGGGTGTCACTTGGTTTAAGGCTTTCCAAATAATAGCTATAATCCTCTCGTCTTCCACTGTTTAGCTCATTGTTACAACTCTTTTTTCCCTCTTTCCATTTGAGACAATCAGCCAATCATCGCTTCTTCTCCACCTCTGAGTGACTGGTATTACTGAAAGCGCTCTCCTTCTGAGTGCCGAATAAAGGCAAGGATTGGTGTGTAGGAGGGTCTGAGGCCAAGGAGCGCCACAAGGAGCGTCACAAGGAGCGAGTGTTCCTCGCAGTGTTCCTCGCAGTGTTCCTCACGGTCCTCTTCTCTTTACTCTTCTTTTCAGTCAATTCAGAACGATATGCCGACGTTGTGTGTGTGTGTGGTGAAGGAGGTGTCGGTGTGACAGGGTGAAAGAGTTGGACATGAGTGGTGTAGGATACTGCGTTGAGCTCTAAATCTTTCTTGCTTATTGATTTGAAGATGCTCTGGTCTGTGGGATTTTACGATAGGTATTGATGGAACTCTCGGTCCTCGCTCTCTCTGCTACGACCTGTCGCTTGCATTCTGAAGTGAAACATCGCTCACCTCCGACCTCAGAGACTCTTGTCCATACGTTCATGATTGATCATCTAGACCGTGATTAAGTCTTACTCATCCATCTTCCTGTTAAACTGCAGCTTCTAGATATTTCACTCTGCACAAAATAAAAATAAAAAAAATCTTCTCATTGCCTTCAGAGTAGTTCATGATGTCAGGTCTAGACATCTGGTTAAACATCTCTCTGCTCACACCTCAGCCTGGATCTCATGTGCTTGTGGTTGGAAGACAACATCCCTTCCATTATGATCTTCAAACCTCAACTGAAAACACAGCGACTGAAGCAATTGCTCTTGACAGTGTTGAAATGTGAAACAAAGAGCAATAGGATTACACTAGCATGCACATTACAATGGATGTCATTTTGTCGTATGTATTTGGGATTCTCCAATCCGATTGGTCAGGTGGTGTTGATATATTTTCTATGACAGCAGCTCTGACTAGTACTTCCAGCTGCAAATCACAGCTTGCTCTGCGTTATTGTATGTATGTTTGTATCGTACTAGTAATGGGACAAACATATCATATGATATTTCTCAAGATATTTCCACAATCTGTTTTACGATATATAGGTTTACGACCAGTTTCTCGACAACAGCATGGCGATGCGTTTGATGGTACGTTATTTGATGTCTATAAAAATAAATTTGTTTATTTTTTTATATTTCATTTTATTGAAAAATCTTTTTCAAATCTGTAAAAAAAAAAAAAGTGTCAAATTTTCCTTAACATTTAAAAAAAAAAAAAAAAAAAAAAAAAAAAAAAATCAGTGAAAGCTGAACAGAAATTTCTTTTTTTAATTTTTTAGATTTTACTATTTAAAAAATGAAATATTAGAAAATATTAAAACCAAACCAGCTGCTTCTAGTCGGCTTGTAATTATTTAAAAAATAATAATTTAAATGATCACAATATTGAAATATCGTCATATCGCCAGCCCTAGCAGATGCTCCACATAAACAGATTACAAACGTGTATAATCGCCGCTGTAGTGAAGTTTTCTCTCAGGAGATGTTTACTGAACGTTCATGGAAGGAGTCTCCAATGTCAGCACTTTGTAACAGTCAGAGTTAAAGCTGTGACCTGAAGTTTTCCGGCATCTTCAGGACGGAGGGTTTTTATGCTTTGGGGTTTCTGCAACATGGCCAGTGTGCTGTTTTGTCTTCTTAACTCCAAGAGGAACATATCGAGGCAGGCGTGTGAGCGTTTAAAGCCGCTCTGATGTGAACGATAACGATGTGATCGGAAATTCCACAACTATAAGTGGATAAGAAATCTAAAATAATGTAATTGCTGGCAAATTGGGGTGGTATAAGAGGAAAAAAGCACTTCTGTATGAAGTGTGCTGTTGTAGTGGAAAACAATCAGCGTTGCCGTGGTAACAGTTACTGAACGCTGAACCCAGCCAAAACTGAAGTGTAATTCAGCGATTGCTGATCCAGAATCAATTCCAGCACGTGTGTTTTGGGAGATTTCTTTGGAATGCGCTTCTTCTGTAAGATTTCTGACTGTAACCTCCATCGCTGTGAAACTCCATTCTGCTCCGGTTCCGCCCACAGCTGCAATAAAAGCGAACGCAGAGCGCGGCTGATCTCCGACCGGCAATCAGAGAGACTTTTCTACAGGCTTCTGCTGCGGCCCGGTCGAGGCTCCTCTGAGGGCGGTTCAGTTCTTGAGTGGAAGATTAAATCAGTCCTTTATCAGCCTCAGTAGGAGACTGTCAAATCTAATTAAAGTGTGCGCTCTCTCTGCCCGGGTTAATCACTCACGAAAACAAGACAGAGCTAGTTTCCGATAGAGTAACGGACAAAAAGAGACGCTCGTCCCCCGACGTGGGCGGAAAAATCCTCTTGACATATGTGCCCGACTCGAAGACAAAAGACTGCATGCAGGTTACAGGAGAGGAGGAAAGCAGCAGGCCGGCCACTAAACGAGGAGAAAAAGAAAGAAAGAAAAGAAAGAAAGAAAAGAAAGAAAGCTTTCTTGGTACTTGTGAGTGAAGTGTGTGGTCAGTTGAGGTTACAGGCGGTGAGCTGCTGGAGCTGGCGTGACTCTAGGCCTGACTCGGTGTCAGGTACACGGAGAGATAAGCTCAGCCCCTCAGGTACACAGTGCGATAAGCCTCACTACAGCAGGGGAGGAAAAAAAAAAAACTACACATTGTTTTGAAGTGGGAGCCAGTTGCTATAGCGATGGTTGCTAATTATGCGTATTGAGCAGGAAGGGCACTCAGGAGCGAGAGCTCCACTGTGGAGGAGTACAAACACAAACCCGGGCCTTCGCCCAAGACACAGCGCTAAAGGGAACTTTGATATCCCCCAGATTAAGATAAGAGGGAGGGGAAAAAAAAAGGCTTTTAAAAGAGAGAGCTGGACATTTTGGAAACTCGTCTGCTTTGTTCTTCGAGCTCAATCCATCATCAGATCAAAATGCGTTCATGTGTTTTAGGCTTTAGGCGTTCGACTCCGCTGCTTCAGATTTGCTTCTGTGCTCTAAAACACACGCCTCGACTTACCGACGCCTTGATAATTAGCAGACGTCTCGAAACGGATGTGTCGGAAGATGAAAAACGCAACTTTTCAGAGCCGAGAGTCCCCGGGATATAAACTGTGAACCGCTGTTTTACACTGCAGCTGTTTCTGCAGTCTGATGGAATATTTTAAACTCGCATGAAAAGGAGGAGAAAGAAAAGATCCCTGCAAACACAAAACACACATTTCTCACACTCGGCTCGATTCATGTATCTAGATCGTGCTGGAGTTCACATCGCTGAGACGCTTTCTGACCAGTGGGACGTACCACAGCCTATCCCGGGAACGCTGGGACACCAGTCTATCACAGGGCACCATGTACACACACACACACACACACACACACACATACACACACTACAGAGATTCACAGCTCTAATGTGAGCATCTTGGTTCTATGACCTGAGAATGCCGCTGATCGAAACTGGCTCTACTATACCAGCTAAAGAGGAGGCACTTCCCGTCATTTCTCACAGTTAATCTCAGACCAGGATAAACTCCAGATTTCCAGATTTCCAACAAACTTGCATTTCTTACAGAAAGCCACGGCTTAACTGCTCAGTCTTACGCAAAAGTATGTGTGAGCAGTTTCCATGTACCATATCCAACATCAGATTAGGCCAAGATGGAGAGAGAGATAATGAGAGAGAATAGAAAAGGAAGAAAAAGAAGAAAGAATATATAAAGAGAGAGAGAGAGAGTATCCCCTCTTTCCATGACATCATCCGGGTGGGAGCTGAGGAGGAGAGAAGGAAGCGCAGCTGCTGTGAGTCGTACGACCATCTGCTCCTCCTCACTAATGGTTCACGCTCGCTTTACACAGCACACACACTACAACACACACCACAGCACACACACACACCACCACAGCACACGCTCTAAACACACCGCAGCCTGACAGAGTCACGGCCACTCGAGAGCAGGCGCATGCATCGGCTCAGTGCTGATCTGGCATCGGTTTTCCTTTCATATGCTAAAGAATGCAGTTGTGTGGAAAAAGAAGGGATCTAATCTCCATCAGGAGTCCCTCAGGAGAGAGAGAGAGAGAGAGAGAGAGAGAGAGAGAGAGAGACGACATGTGGGGCCCAGACTTTCTATGGCTTTATAAAGACAATCTCTTTCGGTCTGTCTCACCCTCTTTCTCGCTTTCTCACTCCATCTTCTCCCCTGTCTCTCCCTATCTCTCGCTCACTCACTCACTCACTCTCTCTCCTCCTGTCTCACTCTGTCTCTCCCCCTTCTCAATCATTCACTCTCTCCATATCTCTTTCCTTCTCTGTCCACCTCTCCCTCTTTCCCTCCCTCATCCTCTCTCTCTCACTTGCTCCTGTTCCTTGTCTCACTCATCCTTGCCTCTCCCTCACTGTCTCTCTCTCTGCCTCTCCCTATCTCTCTCCCTCTGTCTCTCTCTCTCCCACTCTCTCCCCCTGACTCTCTGCCTCTCCCTCTCTTCCTCTTTCCCTCTCACTCACCCTAATTTTGTCTCTACCCTCTCTCTTTCCCTTCTCCCTGTCTCTCTCCTGCTCTCTCAGTTTCCCTTTCATTTATCATTCTCTGCCTTTCCGTATCTCTCCCCCCATCTGTCTGCCTCTCTTTTCCTCTCTCCACCACTCTCTCCCTTTCTCTTCCTCCCTCAAAACGTCAGTGCAGGAGGCGTGGCCTCTGTGCCCGTCAGTCCCAGTGCAGGAGGCGTGGCCTCTGTGCCCGTCAGTCCCAGTGCAGGAGGCGTGGCCTCTGTACCCGTCAGTCCCAATGCAGGAGGCGTGGTCTCTGTACCAGTCAGTCCCAGTGCAGGAGGCGTGGTCTCTGTGCCCGTCAGTCCCAGTGCAGGAGGCGTGGCCTCTGTACCCATCAGTCCCAGTGCAGGAGGCGTGGCCTCTGTACCCATCATTCCCAGTGCAGGAGGCGTGGCCTCTGTGCTCGTCAGTCCCAGTGCAGGAGGCGTGGCCTCTGTACGTCAGTCCCAGTGCAGGAGGCGTGGCCTCTGTACCCATCAGTCCCAGTGCAAAAATATTTTCATAATACCAAAATCACATTGTAACATATTGCATCAAAATATCCATTAATAATAACGTACTGAATCACACGTATCGTATCATCTCAAAAGAAGAAATACACCAACCAACCAACACAGGGTGTTTTCCATCAACTGTTTTTCTCTCTCTCTCACTCTGTCTGTCTCTCTCTCTCTCTCTCTCTCTCTCCCTTACTCTCTCTTAAATACAACAAAAAGAGCTTTTTTTTTCCTATCAGTGGTATTTCGACACTGAAATGATCATCAGGTGACTGTAGTATCAAGTATCTGAACAGAAAGCTGCTAAAACCACCAGAAGGATGTTTAGTTTTAGACTCACCGTACATCTTCCCTTCATCAGAGAGGATGATCTTGCGGCGGCCGCAGGGCGGGTAGATGGCCAGCGCCTCCTGGAAGCTCTGCTCGATGTCGGGGCTCCATACGCCCTCTGCGTCGCTGTCGGTGGGCTTTTCGTTCGAGTCGCTCATCCTGTCCACTTCCTCTCCTCCGCTCTCACTGCCACTCCAGCTGCCTGTATCCATTGAGACGCCTGGGACCTGCAGCCGAGTCTGGACGATGACTGACACACGGACCTGGGAGAAGATGGAGAGAGCCATTTCCATTGAAGTGTTTAAGTGACCAAAAACGCCATAAGAACACAGCAATATATCTATAAAAACAAGCAAGACCGTCATATGGTGGTGGATATGCTCTTATTCAAGCAATCCAAGGGTCATGAGATGAAAAACTAATAGAAAAAAAAAAAACTCTTTAATAAAGATGGAAACTATCAGGAGCTGGAACACACAAAAGTCTTATTTGAAGCAGAGTAATAATGAAAAACAGGAAAGAGCTCTGACTAAGGGTGAGAGAAGGAAAGAAGGAACAAGAGAACACAGCAGGATGCAGAGCCTGGATTCATCATAGTAAAAGCTACTTTTGTCTCTGAAGTACTGGCCTGTAAAAACTCTGATGTGATTAGCGAGTAAGCCTTTTACATGGAAGAGCGAACAGTTAAGGGGTCAAATGTTTTGGAAAAGAAATAAAAATACTAAATATTTAGACAACGTACCGGGGTTCCAAGTCCAAATCCATGTGTCACGTGTGTTGTGTTGGATTCTCCATGTGCTTTTGTTTCTGTTTTAGTCCTGCCTCTGCTTTGTTACCTGACTGTGTTCACCTGTTCTGTGTTAGTCCTTGATTAGCACACCCTTTTGTGTTCTTGTTTGCTGCAAAGCCTTATGGTATATTGTTGCTGGTAAGTTTTTTTGTTTAAGTTTGTTTAAGTTTTGACCCCTGTTACAGGGAGTGTACACACTTGTGTCCAGCAACATTCTCTATGAACTGCAGGCTACACCATGAGATGTTGTATTTTATCCAACAGTAGAGTGAGACAATATTTGGAGGGCAAATGTTCATGATGCAATTTATCGTAATAACGACATTATAGTCATATCACCAGGCTCTACAGCCGGGAAAACAGGAAGACTGAAGACGCAAACTGATTAACCGAGTGTTCATCCACCTTCCACTTTCATTTGAAAAGAAGTCCTTGTGCTCCTTCGTTCATCGTGTACGCATCGTATGTTTGAGCAGATCTTAATGGAATCGCACCGACAGCCGGAGAGACTCGGGCCACCTCTGAAAGGCCATGAAAGGGAACGAGAAGACATGTAATGTAAGAGCTAATTGAGGAGTGGCAGTTAATCCAGAACAGCTGCGATCGCACTGGAGGACAGTTCCAGAGTTTGTTCCCGGTGAGAGAGTGTTGAATTAAAATGGTTTATAATAAATCCTGACATGAATGCAGGGTTTATCCAAAGGGCAATCGCTGCGCTTTATACTCCGACACGCTGCTCCGCGTCTGTGTCGCTGCCTAACCTGGAGCCGTTCTCCACTTTTCCAACACAAAACTACCGGTCATGCTGGTTCTTGGGGGTGGAGTCGATTAGTTACCATGACTACAAATCTTAGGTTGATTGGTGGAGATGAAGATTAGTGAAAATCTAAGTAAATCGATGGAAGAACCACCATTTTACTGGCAGCTGTAACCACCTGAATGGGAGATGGATGGACGTTTGGATGAAGGAATGATGAAGGAAGTCCCTGAAAAGATTAGATGGAGGAGTGAGTCCATTCAGAGATCCCACTTAATGAGTACATGGTCATTTTGTTCCTCCCTAGAACTATTCTTATGGGCTATTTAGTATATAGTTTAATGTTGTACACACAGCTGATTGCTGAAATGTGAAAATGTACATATTGGGTCCCTGGATGGTGCAACAAAAGCGTTCACCCTATCGTCAGGAGATCGCGAGCACGAATCCTGACGATGCCACAGCCGTCCGTGGCCAGGAGTCTCGGGGTGGGAGGGGCATACTCTCCCTCCCCTGTCAATCACAGTGTCACTAGCCAATCGCAGGTGTCTGTGAGCTCATGTATGCGGAAGAGGACAGACAGTGCTTTCGTCAGCGTGTGATGCCGCCCTGTGACGCAGCGATTCGAAAAGACTCACTGGACATAAAGTATAGTGCACTGTGTATGGCACGGCAATGCCATTGTGTTATACACTATGTAGTGAACATATATAGTGAACAAGAGGCCGCTGGAGTTTTAGTCTAATTGTATGCTGGAGGGGCGTAAATATAAAAATTTTAAAAACTGAGCTAAATATCAGTGACAAGAAGGATTTACTGTGCATAAACTTTGCATTGACTTTGCTTGATTATCATGAGGACCTTCTGTATGGATTCCACATGGGAGTAAACCTAGATGTTTACACACATCCTGTTTGAAAAGATGTTTCTCTTTAGAAAATCGAGCTAAAGATCAAATGACGAGCAAATCTGCAAGAGCAAACAGATGCAGCAGGCAAAAAGTGCTGAGCACATGTACACATCCCAGAGCAAACACACCCCCAAATGTGGACCCAATAAATAAATAAAAAATAAAAAAATACAATAAATTAAAAATAAAGAGACACTTAAGTTCAGATCTGACTACTGGCACACAGCTTTCCAGGGACAAGGCCAGTGGAAACGGTGTAGCCTTTTGAAGAGCTCCATGTGTTTCCTGTTGAGCATGACGTACAAATGTGCGTGCGTGCGTGTGTGTGTGTGTGTGTGCCTGATTTGTCTTTGGTGTGTTGATTGCTTACTGCATAGACTGAACTTGCGAGTGAGTGGGAAAACGCGAGTGTGCTCCAAACCGCTGAGCTGAAGTGTGTATCATCTTCCTGACTAGGACATGAACTAAGATGATAATCATTTCCAGCACACTGCTTTGTATATATATATATGTGAGTGTGTGTGTGTGTGTGTGTGTGTGTGTGTGTGTGTGTGTGGTGGCTTTTGGCCAAGACCCCTAGTGTGATGTGGAGTTTTCCAGCAGATGCGGAAGAATCATCCAGATGCGTCAAACAAAAAGAAAAAAAAAAAAGTGTTGCAGCAACAGAAAAACTTTCCAGTGTGGCTTAAAACGTGCCGTTCCGGCGTATTTATAAGCTGCAGAGACATGAGGAGGCACTCGGCTGTCATCACGGCTCTCCCTTTACACTTTTACACCAGTAATGAATTCAACAAGACGAACGCGATACCCAGTGAGGACAGTGCGACTGTAACAGCATTATGAAGTGCACCCTGATCATCAGGTTTATTGATATGTAGAGCTGCAACAACTGATCAATAAACTTGATAATAATTCATGAAAATCCTTGTCAACGGATCTCATTATCGATTAGCTGGCCCGCGCACGGCACGGGGCACGTTTACTCACTGTGTTACTTCTGCTGCGAAAACATGCACCGGAAAAATGGCAGCAAGTACAGACCAAAACTGTGTCCCAAATGACGTACTATACACTACACACTTACACTATACACTATGTTCTCGTCTCAAATGGAACACTGACGGTTTTTTACTAACTGGAAATGTACTCCGTTTCGCAGTCGAAGGCACATGACGCTGTGTGACGCCGCTAGCTTTAGCAGAACATCCAGAGCCAAAGAAAATTAAATTTTTCATTTTACTGTTTATGTCGATGTTAGCTTTTACGCCCACCATGACTCCAGTCGGCATGAGACGGAGGCGTTATCGTCGAGTGACGGTGGAAAAAAGGGTGTGACGCCAGTCCTCTGAGGCATGGGAGCGTTTTATTTCAAATACCACGCAGAAGACTGTAACCTGCAAACTTTGCAAAGTGGAGATTGTGAGGCATGGAAGCATGACCGCGATGCACGAGCACAAAGTCGCGGGTGAAACCACTGTGTGAGAGGGGTTGTGGAAATTGGTGTGAATTGCTTAAAGGGTTTAGTTTATATCAAGTTTATTGGCACGTAATGCTGTATGCGCACTTCGTAATGCTGTATTCGTATGCTTGCGGTGTAACGTTCTGTCGGTTGTTATAACAGGAGCGAACTATTTGTAACGAGTGCTGCGTTGCGCTCCTCGCTCGCAATGTAGACGCGGTGATAAACAGTGGTAGCACAAAAGTTAGATCTGTATTGTCAAATTAAAGCGGTACGATCAAAGGAAGCATAAGTAAGTGTGTGTGTGTGTGTGTGTGTGTGTGTGTGTGTGTGTGTGTGTGTGTGTATTTACATATATAAAATCCACAAACTGAAGCCGAAAGAAGAAGAAGAAGAAGAAGAAGATGGTTACAAATATAAAGTACAGACTAAAACTTTACAACACCACAACTGTTTGTGCAATTATATATGTGTGTGTGTGTGTGTGTGTGTGTGTGTGTGTGTGTGTATGGAAGATGAGTGTGTGACAGAGGAAACAGCAGACATACTGTGTGTTCTGTGATTCTGTTTTATATTGAAAGTTATACGGTGTGTTGAGACTGCGCTCAAACAGTAAATCACAAAACTAGCTTTAAAAACAGAACAAATCTGCACCGCTAATATTTCACCATGACGACTCTGGTGTGAAGTACGGATGAGCCGAAGTGACGGAATACTTGTGACACACACATGTAAGAATAAACAACTTTTTTTTTTTTTTAAACCTGCAATTTTACACTAATTGGAGTCTAGTACAGCAAATGGAGATCGCTTTGTCATTGGTTACGTTGTCATTGGGGGCGGGAACTGCGGTTTGATTGGTTATAGTGCCACTGGAGGTGGGGGTTACAGTGGTGGGTGAGGACTGCGGTCAGTTTGCTTACAGAAGCATTGGGACAGGAAGTGCAAATAGCATTGGAGTGGGAAATGCAGTCCTATTGGTTCCAGTGACACTGTGGTGGGAACTACAGTCTGATTGGTTACAGTGGCATTAGGTTTGATAACTACAGTGGGACTGGTCATGGTGGCATTAGGGGTGGGAACTACAGTCTGATCGGTCATGGTGGCATTAGGGGTGGGAACTAGAGTCTGATTGGTCATGGTGGCATTAGGGGTGGGAACTACAGTCTGATTGGTCATGGTGGCATTAGGGGTGAGAGCTACAGTCAGATCGGTCATGGTGGCATTAGGGGTGCGAGCTACAGTCAGATCGGTCATGGTGGCATTAGGGGTGGGAACTACAGTCTGATTGGTCATGGTGGCATTAAGGGTGGGAACTACTGTCTGATTGGTCATGGTGGCATTAGGGGTGGGAACTACAGTCTGATTGGTCATGGTGGCATTAAGGGTGGGAACTACAGTCTGATTGGTCATGGTGTTATCAAAAGCAAGCATAAGTCCTGTCTAACAAGTCTCAAAGAGAAGATCTGAGGTTTGCTGTCAAACACAAGTTACACCTTGATCGAAACTAAAAAGGATTTCCAGTGGACAGCCTTCCTTGAAAGTGTAATTTAGTCTAAGACTAGTCTTAATCTGTCTGCAGAACCTGGCCTTTTAAGCTGGCAAAGAGCCCTTCGATTTAAGACGAGAGGTCTATCAGACATCCAACCATCGACTGTACATCTGAGCTGAGCAGGATCTCTCCTGCTGACAAGGAAAGTACAGGAGACTAAGAGTGCTTGTAAGGCTTAATATAATAAACATGTTTTGTAAGAAAACACAGCTGTAAACTGGCTGAAACTGAACAGCTGTTAGAAGAGGTGCGTTTTTAACCAGTGTGGATGGGAGATGATTAAAGAGAGGCCTACGGTGATGGCTTAATCTAGAAGAGACAGCTGTAAATACACTTCACACCCTGTAATTTACCATAGATCACAGTTCAAAAGGCAAAAAAAAGACGGCGAGAATAGAAAACGGGAACAGAACAGTGAGTCAATAAAAGAAAGTACAAGAAATAAAGAAAGGGAAGAAAAAAATAAGAATATGAATCAAGAATTTAAACTCGGCATCAGATCTTTATCATGGTTACTGCAGTCTGAGCGCCACGTTTTCTTTTTCAAACATTCATGGAAATATCTTCTTATGAAACGATGCTTCTTCAGATTGCTCCAAAACAAGAAACCCATTAAGACATCCGTCCTTCTGAATGGGAAAAAGTGATGTGACTAAAACCTGAAACTCGGAGTTTCCGACTGTTTAATCAGCGAACAATTTGCCGGGAAACAAACTGCACTGCTACGCT
This sequence comes from Pangasius macronema, assembly GCA_037577455.1. Lineage (NCBI taxonomy): Eukaryota > Metazoa > Chordata > Actinopteri > Siluriformes > Pangasiidae > Pangasius > Pangasius macronema. The sequence continues at coordinate 23,714,995 of CM074951.1, read as the reverse complement.
GAACCGTGAGAAATCCGCTGAATCCGTCCAACAGCAAATCCCATCGTTTGGTGAGGAGTCCAAAACACGTAAGTGTGTATAATTCTCAGCTCAGGCATCGGACACACACTCGGCTGCTCCCCTGCTGCTGACTGGAGCCAGGAGTCGGGTGATGGTTGGGTGTGTGTGTGTGCTGGAGAGCAGAGTGTGTACGGAGCAGCAGATGGAGGAGAGAGATTAGTCATGCAGCAGTGTACTGCACTTGCACTCGCACTTCATTTCAGCATCCAGGAGACGATTTTTTGGCCAAGCGAGGCCGATTCAGCCCAAACTGGACACCCTGGGCAGCTGCTCCACTCCCGCAAGCCACTGCTGGTGTGTGTGTGTGTGTGTGTGTGTGTGAGGAGCTTAAGGCTAGGACAATGCCAAGCAGTTGTAATTAAATGTAATGATATGCATTTATGCAGCATGTGCTGAGATGGTGTTTATGGCTGCATTACGCGGTCACCAGTTCTCACTGTCGGACTGTCACACTGTGTTTAAACGAAACCACTTCAGACTTTAACAGGATCTAAACAGATCACCTCCAAACCTGGGTCTTTTAACGCTGTGGACACCAAAGTCAAGATCACTTAACAGCATTTAAGCTTCCACAATACACATTAAGGATGAAAACTATCCATGAAGCAGAAAGCAGAAAACAGCTGTCTGTGTGTTCATCGCTGTTTTAGCTTAAAGGAGTAAACCACTTATTCTATAAAGCTTCATTTCAACACAGTGACAGCACTGATATAAAATAAAATATTACAGCACTGATATCAAATAAAATATGACAGCACAGATATAAAAGTCCAAATGTGTGTCAGGAAACAGACTTAGAGTCACCAGTTATTGACACTTTCTGCTAAATACTGTGACCTCGAGACTGATCTTCAGCTAATTAGAAAGCAATCAGGGATTTAGGCTCCCCGAGGTTTTAATTAACATGAACCTGCACTAATAAAGCTTTCAGTGCATCATCACACTCAACTCATGTACAAATGTCAGACACATGCTCTGTTCTGGCAGGTATGCACGTTGGGAATACTAACTAACTAACTAACTAACTAACTAACTAACTAACTAACTAACCAACTAACCAAAGCAAATTAACAAAATAAACAAACTAACAAAATTAACTAAACCAAATTAACCAACACTATTAACAAACTAACTAACAAAACAATTAAGTAAGCAAAATAACTCAAACAAAACAATTATGTAAATCAGATCAACTACAACAAAATACACACACTAACATTCAACTAAAACTAAATTAACAAAAGTAACAAACAAAATAAATTACTAAACCAAATTAACTAACAACTTAAACTAGCAAATAAACTAACAAGCTAACAAGTAACACATAAATTGATAATGTAAATAAAACTAACTTTTGTTTTTACATTTTTATTCAGAAATAAATTTACACTAACAAACTATAACAAGCTGATAAAGTAAATAACCTAACAAACTAATAACTAACGAACAAATTAACTAACACGCTAACAAATTAAACCAACAAACAAGAAAACTAACAAAGAAACAAAGAAATTAAAATATGAAACAAAAAACCAGACAACTAACAAACTAACAACAAACTAACCGATTAACTAACTAACCAGCTGAATCAAACTAGCAGCCTGAAACAAGCTAAAAACAAACAAACCATCTAATGGGTTAATTTAACTAATTAAGTTAATTGAACATTAGGAAGAAATTAAAATGTCATGGGAAAAGAAGTCTTAGCATTAACGTGTGTGTGTGTGTGTGTGTGTGCGCGTGTGTGTGTGTGTGTGTGAGATTATACGTACGCAATCTCTCCAGCTTAATGAGAATTTACATAGTAAACAGGCTGCGTTACACACCGGCGTGTTCACACACCAGATGGAAATGTAATTACGGTACATGTCTCACCACCGTCTCCTGCTCTTAAATAAACATGTTAATCCTGTTACCCGTGTACTCGGTACACTGTTAGGAACGTTTCACTCCTCACCATGAATATTTGATTAACTGGCGCTGCGCTGCATTAGCAGGAGAACATCCCGAGCCTGCTGGATCGGCCCCATGCTGCGCTCGATAGACTGGAGGAGCAGGAAGTCTCTCCATCTCACTTCATTACCAAATTAAGTTGTAATCGAACGGCCGAGCTCTCCGTCCACGCATTAGCCACAATCTTCTATTCAGGCAATTCCCACAGAGACGAAAACAAACAGCGCAGGTTTCAGCCTGACCTCGCACTGCGCCGGCTTTAATCAGCCATGAAAGGCTAGAGAGCCGAGAGCGGCGGTGTTTACACGCAGCTCGTAAATGCCATACAGCTCCATGCGCGATATTCCACGTGATAAACGAGTGGATGATTTGTCCTGGAATATAGCAACATTTTAACACTCGTTTTAACACACTTTTCTGTCACGGATGCATCGATAATAGAGGAGTAAAGACAGACTGCGGCGACGATTCGATTCACTAAACTGGCTTCACAATTTCAATTCGATTCTCATGATATTTTGAACAAAATTTAAATGAAGAAAAATGATGACTGTAAAGACTCCGTTTTTATTCTTCAATCATGTGCATTTTGTCTATATAAAACTGAACAAATTAAAAATTGCCACACACAAAGGTTTAATATTGTAAACAAAATGCACTGCGTAAATAAATCCATTTATAAATTCTCCCACAAACATTCTGACTGAATAAACAGTGTGTCTGACCTGAAACATAATAAGCTCTGTAGCAGAAATAGAGCTCCAAACTCGGCTAAAATGTCCGATTTCCGTGGCCTCTGGTGTTGTTCGAAAGCTACTGAACAGCTCTTTTTAACGGTTACAATGTGGTCGTGTAACTGTGCCATGCGTGTTGGTCATTGCAATCCGGAGCTATCGGACCTCACAAGTACAGATCACGCAGGTTCTCCACGGAGAGTGCGATCACGTGACCAGCGTGCATTTTAACTCTATGGGTTGTGCAGATTGAGACGTCTGGTGCTCAAACAGTGGAACTGCGTTACATGCATAATTAACAATAACAATAATGCTGATTTCCACAATGTGAATCGCACATTTCTATGATACACATCGTCGCATTTTTAACGCCGATGCATCGCGTCACGATGTAGCGTTACACCTCCATCGATAAGGATAGATAAAGCTATATAAAGATATACAAAGCTATCGGTCCAATACTGGGCTCATTTACTCATGATGTGATATCATGTGACGTAAGTCTAGTGTACGTTGTTGCAAATCACCCATAAAACAATTAACCAAAGTAATTAACGTACAAAATAAACAAACTAACTCCCAAACTAACAAATAAAACAATTAACTAAAACAAATTAATCAACAAGCAAATTAAATAAACCATCAAACAAACTATTAACTAAACCTCAACAAGCTGAGTAACTGACACCAAACTCCCATCAAATCACCTTCTGCTTTTTTGTTTGTTTGTTTTTTTCTAAACGTGTGTGTTCAATTTCCAAAACACACTCCGACAACACGGAGGACACCAGGAAGACTGCATTATGGCACAATGTGAAATTAGCCTGCGTGCTAATAGAAGGCAGTCGCATTAACCATCATGATATCCTCCGGAAAAGTTCAGATATGTTAATGGTCTTTTTTTTTTTTTATAGCTATAAACCCCCGGCACTGGCTATTATTTACTGCGCTCATACCACAGATATGACGCGCTCACGCTCAGCGATACCAGTCTCAGTATTCAATTAAGGATGACCTGAAATCCTTTTTAAGCCTCGAGAGAAAGGCTTTCTCTTTTCATCGGCACGACATTCTGTACCGCGCGTCACGGCGGCATTTTCCTACGCGACACCATCTTCTTTTATCTGTCAAGACAGCGTAATACGGGAATAATGAGAGAAATACTCATTTAAAGACTGCATTTAAATGGATCTTTTATCTGCTCCTTAGCACTTTCTCGGGCCTCTTAACGATCCGCTCAGTCCCTTTAACGATGAGTTTGGAAAAAAAAAACTTTTTCTGGAACCTTCACAGAATCTGCCACAGAAGTTAGATAAGTTGTTTATTATCCATTATGGTGTAATTTTGGTCACGTTAATGCAAGCCTGTCCTTAACCGAGACGCGTCGCGGCTTGAACAGCTCGTTTGAACTGATTGCGTGGTCGCCGTGGGCGATAACGCTGAAAAGATGCATATAAAATAAAATAAAAAATGCTTTAACATCACCTCAGCTGCTTCGAGGTAGTTTGTTATTATGTATTTTTTTTAAATGTAATAATAATAATACGTTTTGTAATTTTTTTTCTCCCCTATTTAGCCTTGGCCAAATTCCAACTGCTAGCTCTCCGCTGTCGTACAACAGCTAGCAATCGGCGAGGGTGAAGGCTGACGTGTACATCCTCTGAGACACGTGAAGCCAGCCAACCTCATCATTTTGAACTGCTGCTCATGCTGCGTCACAGGGTAACACACTTACGTTAAAGTGCTATCCACCCTCTTCCACATACATGAGCTCATGGAAGCCGCTGATTGGCTAGCGTTGCTGTGAGTGACAGCGGAGAGAGGATGTTGTGCATCCCACCAAGAGAGCAAATTCTGCTTTTCTGTTGCGCTATTTGGCTTTAAATCAGTATAAATCTTTCACATGAAGTCAACTGCTTCCAGAGTTTGTAGTTTAGTTTAATTTTAAAATGTCAGGAAAAGTTATCCCAATTCATGATATCTCAGAAAAGCAGACTCTGACATAATGCAATCACAATATCGATTTATCTCGTCATGTCGTCCAGCCCTGGTATCAATGCCAATGCTGGCTTAAACTGCTGAATCAGCTGTTAATAATGCTGTTATAATACCGTTTTCAGACTGCCAGAGACTCTTTTATTGCACGATTTGACTGCTGTTGCAGGAAAAAAAATTAACTGCTCTTAGATAATGTCCTAAATTCATAAAGAATTTCAATTAGCATGTAATGTAATATAGTTTTTGGATCAAAATGCACATTCTTTTTTCTTCTCCTTATATCTCTTAACCCAAAACACTCATTTTATTCCTTTCGAACGTGTTCCAGCTTTCCCAAGCGACGTGCCTGGAGACTCGGTTCAGCCGTTTGCATTTCACTGAGTGTGGTGTGATATGGTGCCAGAGACCCTACACAAAGTGCACTTCCTAGGCATTGTACACGCACGATCCCGGAGGAGAGCCATTTCCCCTGCTCTATTGTGAAGCCGATGTATCCCACGAGCGCCGCGGCCGTGTTTTGCAGAGTCAGAGTTAGCTAAGGGGTCTGCTCGGCCTGCACCGTCTTACAGTTCCTCCTCCAGGAAGTGAACGAGACGCTGCATACGAATAAACGTGACCTCCGGAGCAGCAGCGTGGTCGAGGCTTGCTCATAACCGTCTCTGAGCAAACGGAGGAATAAAGGCAGACGTCCAGAGAAGGAAGCTGTGAACTTCAGCTGCTTTCTGTTCTGAAATGTTCTGGAGCAACATGGCTGACATTTGGCCTATTGATGTGCTCAAACTGTTTGGATGATGGTGCAGGAGGAGGAGCTTTCTGACCGACAGACGCTCCTGAGATGCCTCCTCATCCTGATTGGTTGGATGCTGGCGGTCCAGCCTGAGGCTTCACAGAAACCTGGATCTCTCTTCTGTTTATTTCTATGAAACGAAAGTAAAACTATACACTCACCCTGTATCTTTTCACATTAAACGGAATCTATAGATCTAGATTTCAAAAATACACATCAACAAAGTCTAGCGGTGTGTGGTGCGTGTGTGTTGGCCTCTCCGTTCGTGAGCTGTGAATGAAGTGTGTTTGTGTGTGTGTGTGTGTGTGTGTGAAGGGCTGCGAGCACAAAGGCCGTGTCACGGCTGTGTTGAGCTCTGAGAGGAAATCGTTGAGTGTGTGATTACTCTGGCGGTTAGCTGGAACACTGAGGCTGAGGTTTACTGTGTCTGGGGAACTGAGTCATCCCCACACACACAGACACACACACACACACACACACACACTCGTGCTGAAACTCGAGCTCAGAGGTTTTTCTTTTTAGCTGGAAACAGACCTCCGGCTGAGGAGGACAGACAGAGAAAAAAAAATGGCTTTCAAGAGGAAAGCCATTAAATCTCGCTCCGCTGCCTGACGCTAACTCTGACTAACACTGATGTCAGTGTCCGAAGAACAGCGCAGGATTCACACACACACACACACACACACACACACACACACACACACACACACACGCTCTCATTCGTCCTGCTTCAGTCCCCTTTCTCTGGAACACACACACTTCTCAATATCTTTGCTTTCATCTGTCTCTTTTTTAAGATACACCCCTCCTCTCTCTCTCCGTTCTGTTTCAGTCTTTCTCTCTCATCCACGCTGCTCCTCGTAATCTGCCTCACACTCTCGATCAGCGTGGGATGTTAGCTAAGCTACATGTTACTCAGAAACAACGTTTCTCATTTACTAAAGCTCTGCCGCACTACCAGCAACACGGCAAAACGGGCTGATTCCACGTCAATGATAGAGCGAGGCTCGTGCTTGTGTTTTCTCTCTTACCAAACACACAGTGACTGATGATGGTAATGTACGACATTGTCTTCGCTATTCATCTTGATCGAAAGGCCCAAAGAGTCCTTGTATTCGACACACACACACACATTTTTTTTAATCTGATTAACTTACCTAAAAAAAATAAAATGTTAAAAAAAAGGAAAGCTGGTGAGGCATAGCTGCTATAACGTAAGTGATAACAGGAACCGACATGTAGCTCGGACGTAAAACGTAACTATAAACAGATAAAAAAAACAAACGTACAGTTCTTTAATGAATCGAACATGGAACCCAGCTCTCTCTCTGAAAGAGAAAAGTGGCCAGCCATAAGCTCTTTATTCCTGTAGCCTCGTTCAACTGAATGAAAAATAAATAAATAAATCTGAAGAGTAGACACGAGGACGCTACAACTAATCTAGAGCCTGCAGAGGAGAAGTGTGTGAGCTGGACCTGGAGGAAAGGATCCAGCTGAGTGTGTTCGAGATCATCGGATCATCGGATCATCAGGACCGGCAGCAGTGCTCCTTCACTTACACTCGATTTAAAGAATCCAGGAAAGATTAGGAGCAGTCCTGTCCAGATCTTCTGTTTCGCTCAGGTCGGTTTTCCGAGAGAGCCGCCGCTTAGCGCCATGTCACCTGGACCTTCCACCGACTGACAGGAAATACAGCGCGGGCTCAGAAACACGGGCTCTGTCGCGTCAGCTTTGCTACTCTTACTGCGCAGCACTGCTCCTGATACGCGTGCAAACTCTGAAATAACCGTTTATTACGCAGCAGTTTATTTATTCGATAAACAGAGAACATGAGAAACACTCCATAGACGTTTTTAATGTTTAGGCTTTTAGATTATTTTCAGAATTTGTACACACACACACAGAGCTTTATAACCATGTAAGATTGTGTGTATTGTGTCTAACTATGCACTGTAACTCTGTGTGTGTGTGTGTGTGTGTGTGTGTGTGTAGTGGTGCCTTATGAGTGTGTATTGTGTCTAACTATGCACTGTAACTGTGTGTGTGTGTGTGTTGTGTCTAACTATGCACTGTAACTGTGTGTATGTGTGTGTGTGTGTGTGTGTGTGTGTAGTGGTGGGTTATGAGTGTGTATTGTGTCTAACTATGCATTGTAACTGTGTGTGTGTAGTGGTGGGTTATAAGTGTGTATTGTGTCTAACTATGCACTGTAACTGTGTGTGTGTGTGTGTGTGTCTGTCTGTCTGTAGTGGTGGCTTATGAGTGTGTATTGTGTCTAACTATGCACTGTAACTGTGTGTGTGTGTGTGTGTGTGTGTGTGTGTGCATATGTGTGTAGTTGTGGGTTACGAGTGTGTATTGTGTCTAAATATGCACTGTAACCGTGTGTGTGTGTGTGTAGTGGTGGGTTATAAGTGTGTAGCGTGTGTAACCATGCACTGGAAGTGTACGAGTGTGTGTGTAGAGTGGTGGGTTATGAGTGTGTGACCATGCATTTTAAGTATGTGTGTGTGTGTTTAGTGTTGAGTTATAAGTGTGTAGTGTGTGTAACCATGCATTTTAAGTGTGTGTGTGTGTGTGTGTAGTTGTCAGGCTGCAGCCTCTTTGTCAGTGCGAGCACGGCGTGGGCCTCCTGTAGCTCGGGGCCACTCTGCGCACACTATTGTTCCTGATCTCTGTGAACAAAGACGGCCACCCATGGCCCTGCCACACACACACACACACACACACACACACACACACACACACACACACACACACACTGAGCTATTGTCACACTGACAAACGGCCAGCCTAAATTTCATTACATATGAATTTTCTCTCTCTCCCCCTGCTCTGTGCCTCGTCTGCTGTGTGTGTGTACATGTGTGTGTGTGTGTGTGTGTGTGTGTGTGTGTGTGTCTCAGTCGTATCTATTGTGTAATTAATGAGTCACTCACTACATCGTTCTCCGATGAAACATGTGCGCGTCTCATCCACGGCTCGTCCTCTAGATGTTGACTCGAGTTTTAATCTCTGTTTAACTTTCAAAATAAGCACTAATCCCGAGTAAGGCTCGAACCCCGCGGCGGCGGCAGCGCACACACACCTGTTGCTTTAAAGCTGCTGTGTGTGTGTGTGTGTGTGTGTGTGTGTGTGTGTGTGTGTGTGTGTGTATTAAAGGCCGGCGGACTTTTTCATTCCGATTTCATCTGAAGTTCAGCATCAAACACGACGTAAAGACACGATGTTTAACCGCTCGCCCCTCCAGACACCCCACAGCCAGCCGACTCACACACACGTCAGATAAAACGGGAATGGATTTGGAACTGGAAACGTGAACGTATAAAGAGACTTGAACGCATTGTGTGTTAGAAATTTGTCAGGATGTTATTATATTTAACTCGGACTTGCCTCAGCTGCCGGGATGTCCGAGGTCTTTGTACTGAACATTTCCATCCTCGCTGATGGTGTATTTAACACGCCTACATTTCGTGACACTGGCCAAACACAGGCATCTGTTAGCACACGGACACAAACAAACTGAACTCTATCTGTATTTATCACTTTCCTAAACACATTTCAGCAGAAATTAGAGATGTCTCTGTACTACCTGCTCCTTTCCGGTAACGATCCAGATACCGTCCCGATACTGAAGCGAATTTTTTTTTTTTGCTTTAAACACCACTAAGCTTTTATACAGCTATAAATACAACTCCAGCTTCTTTTCAAACTCTTTCACTTCCATGTCAAATATAAGAATTAGTAAAGAGAATAAATATAATCAAATCCTAACACATAATATAATCATAAAGGCTTTACACTGTATAGAAACATTGCCAATTACAAAATATATATATATAAATATCTTCCTAATCCGATTCCACAGCGGAGCGGATCCTCAGCGGATATCTGATCCAGATTTTTAAATAAAAATTGTATTTCATAAAAAGTAATTTTTTTCCAAAAAAAAAAAAATTAATTGCTTTTAATCACATTTAAAAGCAATTTTTGACTAAAGTGCTGCAGAGAGAACGGAGGAGAAGCGGCGAGGAGCTGAGAACTTTCAGAAAAGTCTCCTGAGTGAAGCTCCTCAAGGAACCCCTCATGAAGCTCTTCATGAAACCCCTCATGAAGCTCCTCATGTTAAGCTCCTCATGAAACTCCTCATGAAGCTCCTCATGAAGCTCCTCATGAAACCCCTCATGAAGCTCCTCATGAAACCCCTCATGAAGCTCCTCATGAAGCTCCTCATGACGCTCCTCATGAAACCCCTCATGAAGCTCCTCATGACACCCCTCATGACACCCCTCATGAAGCTCCTCATGAAGCTCCTCATGAAGCTCCTCGAGAAGATGCCGAGAGTGTGCAAAGCTTCACCAGCAATACTGTTAAGAATTTCAAATATTTGTCGCTTGACGCTAGTGACGCTTTTCCTCGGCACGGTTATATAGTATGAAAGTCTTCATTATGATTCTAAAATCGTAGAAAAACAGTCTAGATGATGAAAGACCTTCTACTGTGCAGCATGCCCTCGGTTCTGACTGGAAGTGTTTAGTGCTTCACAGTCGCTACGGTGACGCTCAGGATGTTTCACTCTCGAGGCTGAGAGCGAGCGGTCAGGAAATAAGGATCAATATAAAATCATTTAATCCACGTACAATGAAAGATCCAGCAGCTGCTGCTGACGCAATCATGCTACGTCGGGTCAGGACGGGAACGAGCAGGGAATATCTGAAGAGCCGTTATTACACGATCACTTCATGTCTACGTGATATTCAGAGAGTCAGACGCTAAACCTGCTACATATTAAAAGAACACTGATGTTATCTCTAAAGGTTGTGTGGGTGGACAAGGTTCTGCACAACTAGTGCACATCGATTATTACTCTTTTAGTATTAGAATAACAGGCTAGATTTATCTGATCTGATGCAGGTCGTATATTTAATCATCATCTCTGATGTGAACCTCAAATCTGACTCATTTAACGCTACATCCACTTAACAGTAAGCGCTGAAACTAGGCCAAATGGGTCGGGCCTGTGAAAGACGCTGCTTGGATTGCTTGGATTCTGAACTCAAATACAAAGAAGATTAGAGATGATTTTGCTTGACAGAAAAAAAAAAATAAATAAAAATAGGCGCAGGAGGAGATCGTCAGAAGGAGCGGATTCGTTCTCTATAACGGCGGCTCTGAAGACAGACACTTCGCGTAAAAAGGGATTTCAAAAACGTGTGTATGAAGAGATTGAACTTGTTAACATGTAAATGTAAGGAGTCTCCAGTGTCAGCGCTGTAGCTTTACGGGTTTTCAACACGGGAAAGTGTTTCCGCTTCTGGAAAAGTCACATGACAAGCTGCGTTTTAACGTATTTATTAATTTTGAGAGAGAGAGAGAGAGAGAGAGAGAGAGAGAGAGAAAAGGCTGGTGAGGGAATGATTAACTCATTTCACGAATGTACCACTACATCAAATGTAAACATAAATGGAAAAAAATCGCATGATGTATCGCTCTTTCATTTCAAAAATCATCACAGTGTAAGAGGAGCAACACTCTTCAGGAACGTGCTGTTAAAGGAAAATTATTAATTTTGGAAACACAGATTTACTCACAAATTATAAATGTTAAAGCCTATTTGTACAAACGGTTTCATTTTTTTCTGCTTTTCCTTGTTGGCCTTTTTTTTTGGAGGTGTTAAATAAAAACAGCAGAGAAACCAGTTTTTCAGGGGTGTGTTTAAAATGACACTCCTCTGTTTTACACACACGCTATTAGCTAAATAACATATCCTGCACATCTGTGTGTGTGTGTGTGTGTGTGTGTGTAATATACATGTACATGTACATACATACACACTCGTGCAATCTGTGTGTCTATGTCACGAGTCTTCCTGTTATACCTCTGAACGCTCCAGGAAACATTTTACACACTGCGCCTTCTGCGACCCTTCAATCACAAGAGCTGAGATAATACAGGGCTGCTCTGGTAACTTCCAAACCACTCTCACGTCCCAGACGTACAAAAGTGAACCATTCCACGTTCACACACACACACACACACACACACACACACAGATGTTAAAGAGAAATGAACCATTATGGCACTGATAAGCTAAATTACCAGATAGCATCGAGTCACACCATCTGGCACCTGCACTCCTGACGCCTGTTGCTGGCGTGACAATATGCCAGGGTGCCCCACACACACACACACACACACACACACACACACACACACACACACACACAGAGAGAGAAAGAGAGAGAGAGAGAACAAACAAGTCTCTGATCGGAGAACAGCACACTGAGCACACACACTTCGCCGTCGTTTAGCCTACAGGTGCGTTCGACACTAAACCAGATGTCAGCGGGAGAATAGAGCCGGCTGTGGAGCGATTCAGACCCTCAAAGCGCAACAATGAGGCCCCCTTTCCCTTCCTCCCTTCCTCCCCCGTTTCCCACAATCCCCTGCTCCCACAGGGAGTCCCGTGGAGGGATCATGGTGCGTATTTCCTCTATTGTTCTGTTACTAAAGTTTGTGCTCTGTGAATCATTTACATTGTGAAAAGCGCGTTTAGTTTGAGGTTGAGAGCTTTCTACAGGCCTGGGTTAAATACTAAAATACTGACACGGACATTATTACATATTTCTGGATTCAGACTATTTTTGTCCTGTTATTGCTACATGATCTGAAAAGGCTTGATAATCATTCAAAAGCTCAAAAGCAACATAGAAACGGTTACATTAGATTCAACTGCATGCTCTCTCCTTAGCTTTCTCACACTAGATATTGATATTTTATATATATGAGATCAGAAAAAAAAACTTGAACATATCTATACATGATTTATGATTAACACTTTAAGGCTTTGGAGAAAATTAAAATATGGTGAAATGAAGATAAACCAACAGCACAGTAAGAAAAAAAATGACGTAACTGAGGGAGCTTTCAAAAGCTTTGCATTAATCATTAACCAAATCCCAACCGTGGACTTTCTCCCTACACTACCCCACTCAAACCTTCCAGACACTGAAAGAAAAGCTAAAATACAAAATACAGATAAGCAGACAGTGACTATTTGAGATTCCTGAAGCATTAAAATGTAAAAGAAAACAGCAAAAACAGCAAAAACAGCTAGCTAGTTAACCAACAACCGCGTTTCAGCGCCTTTCCAGTTTACCGGCTAGCGGCGGTTGCTAACTAACTTCTCCTGCTTCGTTTTGCGCTTTTGGTCACTATAGATTCACATTTTAAGGAGCAAAATTCGTTTAATTTACGTGTATTCGTAGTTTAACTGCTGTAAATAGTGAAATATAGGATGTAAAGGGTGTTTTAGACACTCTTGTGGTTCCTGTGGGAAAGTTTCGAAGTGAACCAGGCGGCGAGTTTGAGGCAGCCGGTGACACCGTGGCGTGTGTTCAAGCTAGCCGACAAAAACAACAATTACATTCATATATCCGTGTGTACAGACACTAATTTATCCTCTTAGGCAACATTTCATACCAATAATAACAACCCCGAGTTAAAAAAAAAAACAAAACAGACCACTTTCGCCATCATGGATGGATGGATGGAAGGATGGATGGATACATGTAACATTAACAGCAGAAATGAGCTACAATGGAGTCGGTCTCGGTTACATAAAAAAATAAATAAATAAGCCAAAATAAACTTACAGGAAAGAAGAAATTAAGGCGTTTGGAGGTTTGTCTTCCCTCAGAGGTGTTTTGTATCCAGTTTTTCACGTCGACGGTTTGAGAAAAACCGCAGAAAATGTCCAGAAGTGCAGTGAGGTGATGTTGCTGTCCTGTCCTGTCCTCTTTAGGTTACATTAGTTTAGCTAGAGGCACAAAACACACACACACACACACACAGAGAGAAAATGTCGATTGAGAAACACACCACAAGTGTTTGGTCTCCATCTGAGCTCAAAGTTTTCATTCATTTTCAGGTAAAAACTGGTGAGGTGTGACAGGAAAGTCTCAGGCTAGGATAACAACCCCCCCAAAAAACAACAAAAAAGTGCAGGCAAAACAAACGACAAGCAAAGCGTGTGTGTGTGTAGTGAGGCTGTTCCCAGTGTCAGATATGATTTCTAATAAAGAAATATACGTAACTACTGGAGAAAAGGTAAAAATAAATCATGAGAAAGTCGTGAAAATAACCGCTGAGGCAGGAATAAGGAACAGCAGGCTACAGTACAGAGATATCTAACTTCTGTAGCCCACACAAGCACTTGTGGAAGAGCACTTACCCGAAAACCTCACAAACATCAATATCTGTGCTTTTGACCTGTTTGGTGAAGATTTAATAGACAGAAGTGAAGCTAAAAAAAAGCCAGAGGACGAGTTTCCCCCTCAGTACAGGCGGCTTTCAGCAGGTAAACAGTGCTGAAGAGTAGCTGAATCTCCAGCGATGTGAGGTATGTGCGGAATGAGAGCAGGAATGATGTGAACGCGGAGACACCGAGAGGCTGCAGGCGGAGCTTCAGAGAGAGCAAGCTCTCCGTCATCTCACACACACACACACACACATATATATACACACAGACATAGACATACACACGTACATACTAGGGGAGTGAATCTTTGGGGTTACAGTGAATTGATTTGATTCACGATTCATTGGTTTTCGATCCAATTCAACCATTCGATTCGATTCGATTCACTCGACAGCGATTCGATTCAGCAATTCGATTCACTAACTTTTTAAAACGCGTGATTCCCAGTATTTATCTTCAGCTGTATCTTGATCAAGAAAAAGAATGACAAACTACTTTAAACCTTTAATTACACCAAGTTTTTAATTGCAGGAAAAGTCAACCTTGCCTAAATTTCCTGAACATATAGGCGAGCAGGAATACAGTGTGCAATTAATTAAAACAACCGTCAGGAATTCAGCTGCCAGGAATTCACAAAAGTGCATTTAAAATTCTCAGTAATAACTGGCAGGAATACCAGTTTCATTAATGCAGTAAGAACAACTTGCAGGTTAGTGAGGTATGTGTGGCATTATGGAAGTGAACAGAGTTTGAGACGATACTATGTCACCAGCAGTGCTGGAAACTCTTTCCGAGGCCACGCTGGCAGCAGGAATGCAAAGATATCTTCTTGCCAGATTGGAAAGAAGTGGTACTTCTGTCTCATGGAGCTTCCACCACTCCATCGCACGTTCACTCAGTGGCAGAGGAGCCATGGATCTGTATTTCACCTCCTCTTCTCCGGGGACCTCTCTAGTGGACCTTGTCTCTGGCACCTGCTCAAAGGTGTTTCCAAAAAGCAAATCCATGGCTTTCAGCTTTTTTTTGGAGGATATGTTTTCACCTAAAAATAACATATATAACGTAGTTCACTGATAGAATCCTCATCAAGTACATCATTTTGAATTAACATATGAGACGATCCAAATTTTATAGTGTTACAGTAAGTTTACACTGTAATGAAACTAAACAGTGTTTATTAATAATTTAAAAAATTAATAAGTTAAAATTCTCACCTTTTGCTGCTTCATTTGTAGCTGATGATGAAGCTCCTCTTCAAAGTCATCCCACTTTTCCATCTGAGTCTATAACAATAAATGGATAGAATGCCAACACCAGTGAAGTCTTTTAATGATCATAAACACCGCGAACGTACAATTACACTAACATAAACCAGTGTAATTAAATAGATCATCATATTACAATAATTATACGATACAGCTACCTAGCCAGCTCGTTGAAACGTGGATCTAACACAGACGCTTGCGAATGAAGAAAAAATAGATCATTACCAGTGTGTTACCACGTCCCAAAAAAACTGTGAACAACTTTACTCTGTGATGTGTTAAATATATAGTAAAGGCATGATTTAAAAAGGATTCAAAGATTGTTGCACATTCGCTCGACTTTTGACACGGAGAATAAGAGTGTCATCTCACCTTTAAGCAGAGCGTCGCAGATGTTTGTGTACCGAGATCTTCTTCTTCTTCTTCTTCTTTTGGCTTTTCCCTTCACGTATTCGTCACAGACTTCATTTCTCGAGTTGTGTCCGTGTTATCATCACAAGCTACAAGATGTTTCATTAATTTAGCCTGGAGTGGCGCAATCACAGACACTGGTGGCTGTTCTTCTTCACACAACTAGCAACTACTGCATTCGCTTCTCCAGATATCTCTATCTCAATACCATGGTGCCTGGAGATTGCTCGTATTCCCGAAGTACTTCAACTCGATTTTTACAATGTCTGCAAACTGCGACTGACTTGTCCAGTTTTCCAGTGGGGTTGAGGTCAGGGCTCTGTGCAGGACACTCGAGTTCTTCCACTCCAACCTTCACACACAACGTCTTCATGGAGCTCGCTTTGTGCACAGGAGCATCGTCATGCTGGAACAGGTTTGAGCCTCTCAGTTCCAGTGAAGGGAAATTGTAATGCTACAGCATACAAAGGCTTTCTATACAACTGTGTGCTTCCAACTTTGTGGAGAAGAACCACATATGGGTGTGATGGTCAGGAGACCACTGCTTTTGGCCATGAAGTGTATTTTACTAATAACAACAGGTCTACACAGAGATGGAGGTTACCCATAATTCAATACTGTAAACTACATTACATATTAGGGGTATTTTCATTTGTTTATTCAACCATTTCAAGACTTTGAACTTTTACTCCACTATCTTTAAAAGATTCTTTTGACTCCACTCCATTTATCATCTGACACACCTTGTAACTTTGGTCAGTGAATAATCTGAGTGGACTTGACTCAACCACAGCTCAAGAGAAAACAATAAAAAGATTTGTGTATTCTTGCGTACTTTATTATCCCGACACAACACCTGTGAACAGTTACACCTGAAGGTGAATTTGACAGGTTTTTTTTTAGATCTAGAGAAAATGAGTGAGTCTGAATGGAATAAAAATGATCAGAAACCAGCATGATTACCAGGACATACAAAAACATCAGGAGGTTTGCGTAGCTTTTTGTAGTTTAGATAACAAATGAACATGACCATCTTTGCCTTGTAGAGACCATGAACCCTGGTTGTAAAGAATTCTGAGTAAAGGTCCCTGTGATGCACAGGTTTTTTTTTCCTCTAAGAGGAGTTTGCACCTTCCAGTGTTCAGTAACACGACAAGCTGTAATTTTCTTTGTGATATCAACTCTTAAAAGAACAC
>CM074951.1:23657306-23675846 GCA_037577455.1 Pangasius macronema | reverse complement strand
CTGTAAAGCTGCTTTGCGACAATGTCCATTGTTAAAAGCGCTATACAAATAAAACTGAATTGAATTGAATTGAATTTCTTTGATGAATAAATAGTTAGCATTGGGGCCACACAGTGTCGCAGTGTGTAGGCTCCCCGGTTCGATCCTGATCCCAGGCTACAGTCTGTGTGGAGTTTCACGTCTTCTCCTGTTGTCCGTGTGGGGTTCTTCCAGGTTCTCCGGTTTCCTCCCATCTCCTAAAAACATGCAAGTCGGTGGACTGACAATGATAACCTGCCACTAGCTGTGAGTGTGAGTGAGTGTAAATGTGATGGATTGGGGTTTCATCCAGGATGTATTCCCACCTCACACCCAGAGTTCCCCGGATAGACTCGGGAATATAGGAAAATAATAAAGTCATGGTGATAACAGGAACTCCACTTCCTGTCAAGCCGCATCACGCCAATGCCGTTGTTGATCATTTTCCTATAACAGCAAACCTTTCATTTAATCGATTACAAAATATAAAAATCTCGACACTTTTAAAACATCAGCAGCAAACAGTGTTCGCTGTCTTTATTAAATTAAATCAATCCGTGCCTCATTCGGGTGTGTTTCAATCATAAATTAAATACAGAACAGATTAAAGGATGTGAGTAAAACGTTGGTCAACAACAGAACAGGACGATAAGGTCATTAACTTGAGACATGTACAACTGTTAAACTTTACATTCAGGCTGACAGACACAGACAAATCAGAGCATCAACGTTACGTACAGTATCAACGCACCCTCGTGACTACAGTTACTCATCAACACAGTAGGAGGCAGTTGCAGTGTGTTAGTGCTACATGGATTTTTTTTTTTTTTAAGTGTTAACGCAAGTGTTAAGGCTATCACTCACTGGAAGCCAGATGTAAATAAATACAACTCATCAGTGATGTTTACGGCTTGCGATGAGGCACGTCGTCTTTGTCAGTTTTTATTTAAAAAGAAGCAGCATTGAGGCAGCAGGGCGTTTATTTGGAGAATTATTCGGAAGCCCGGTGACTTTATTTTGCTGCGAGATATCATGTGAAATGAGTTTTTTTTCCAGTCAGTGCTCGGTCAGAAACCGCAGGAAACATGTCTGAGTGGAAGTGCAGATCTAGGATCTGTGTGCAGCTTAAGATTAAGAAACAAAAGGGTAATCTGTATATATTTAAAACCTTCACGAGTGCTGGAATATTTCCCTTCTTAGTCAAGATGTGTGTGTTCATCTTCATCCTAAAATCAGCACTCAGTCAGCTCTCGCTCGCTCTCTCTCGCTCTCGCTCTCGCTCGCTCTCTCTCGCTCTCGCTCTCGCTCGCTCTCTCTCGCTCGCTCGCTCTCGCTCTCACTCGCTCTCTCTCACTCGCTCTCGCTCGCTCTCTCTCGCTCTCTCTCTCGCTCATGCCCAGTGAAACTGGTAGCCCTTGGAGAGGATGAGGCTCTCGAGGTCTTGGTCCTCGGCTTTCTCCTGCAGCCGTTGTTCCTCGAGCAGGCTCACCAGTCGATCTCTTTCCTCCACCACCTTCATCACCTGGTCCAGCAGGGCCTGTTCGTCCGCCAGCTCCGCCGCGCTCTTCTTACAGTCTGCACAGCCAAACAGGCGCAGAGTGACTTTTATACCTCACCGCATTCAAGCAAGTTTATGCCCCGACAAGCAACGAGAGGTTTCTTTTTTTTTTACCAAAACTAGCTGTAGCTTATAGCTTTCTTATAAAGTGCACTACTTAGGGAAGTGTGAGAGCATGCTGTAATCTCTAGTACACTGTAGATTATCTACCGGATAAGCAGCTCTCTTCAGTCGCTTTACTGACTAATATCTGAGAGATTTTTAGGGTTGCCCATAAAGTCTCCCATTTGAGTCGTCTTTCATTCTGACCCAAAGGCAGATAAAAAATATTCCTATCAGATCATCAGTCAGAAATAGAAGATATTGTGTATTCATTTACACAATAAACAGATTTTTTTGTTAATCACAGTATTATTTGGTTTTTGGTAACAAGAGTTGCAGGATTTTTAAGCATCATCGCACTTTTTGTACTGAATATCAGCACGCAACAGTTTACACAACAGTTCAATAAATAAGAAATGAATACAGAGTAACTGACATTTCAGACACAATATGGCCAAATGTTTTGTTTATTTTTGCTCCGTCAACGAAAACAGTTCCCAAGGATAGTTCCCACAGCTGGACAGAGCGTTGCGTGTTGCCATGCCAACACACAGATTGGCTCACAACCAGTAACTGTAGTAACCGTTTCAGTGGAGTTTACGTGGAATTTTATGTAGGAAAACCAGACAAGCGGAGTGATGCACACTGTGAAATGTACCAGTGCCGTTACACTAAATATCGGCATTCTTGGAATGTCGCTTTTCCAATCAAATTTAGTGAAATTTCCAACTGACTGGTGTCTAATTAGCATACTTCTCATTATTCTTATTCCTAGAGTATGCACTCTATCACTATCACTATGTTTATAAGAACTAATCGTGAGTTGTCATGGTGATGAAGCGATACCACACAGTAACACCATGCCTCAGGTTCTCGACCAGCAGCCCTGTGATGCTCGAGCTGAACCCCTTTCCCGGGTAAATACTGAAAAGCGGTGGAAAGCGCAGAACTAAGTGATAAGATCTGCCTCACCTTCAGTGGCCATCCTTCGCCTGAGATCCTGCTGTAGCTGACTCTGTCTGTCCTCCAGCTCCAGCTCCTGAGCACTGCAACACAGACACGTTCATGCATCAGATACCATCCTCAGACTCAAACCCCAATGTTCAGACACACAGACACTTCTCCCCAATTTGGACAGCTGCCAATTCCCAACCATCAGCAAGTCTTCGCTTATCACACAACTACCACCAACCGGGAGCATCCTGCATCACAGAGCAGCGGAACACACTCGGAGGAGAGCGCTATCTGCCCTCTTCTGCATACATAAGCTCACACATGCCTGCGATTGGCTAGTGTCCCTGTGATTGACAGGCGAGAGAGTCTAGGGTTCAAACTCTGCAATCTGAGAGTTTATCTTTTACAGCTTTTTATTGTTTTAATCATGCATTTGATTTATTCAAATTCATTTCAGTTTTATTTCATCGCTGTTTGATATTACTTGATTTTACTGCACAGCATTTTCTCTGACACGCGTCATCTGTAAATGTGCTGCAGAAATAAAGGTGAAACGAGATAATGACTGGATTATCAGCGTGCATGTAAACACACATTCGCGTGCTTGACGTCTTCCAAAACTGAACTACACAGAATTTATAAACATTTTCCTTCTAGATACTAATAAATCGCCTTCAAGACACATACATTTCAATAAGTTTTTTCTTACAAGATCATGAGCTCCGATTCATATCTGACCAGCTTGTTCTTCTCCAGGACGAGTTTAAACCACGTGTGCAGGAGCTCGGCCTCGTCTGCTGATGCATCCTCTGAAACACAAAAAAACGCAACACTTACAAACCACGCTTTCACTAAAATGAATTTATACAGTTCAAGAAGTGCCTTATTTAGCCCCAAAAATCATATTATAATTATTTCGTCTTTATAGTTCCAGCTGGTTTTGTTATTGCTGTCGTGTTGTATTTGTTATAGCTGTACGCTCATTGATTTTGCTGTTAATATACAGCAATTAACGTTAATATTTCTATTACTATTATTGTTACTATAGCTTACTGTTGTCAACTACCGTTCTTGTCATAACTTTTGTTTGTGTATTATTTTATTATGCATTTCTATATTGTATTATTGTTGTGTTAAATAATGACAACAATTATTTATTATTATTGTTTTTGGTTTTATTATTATTGTTACAGTTATCATTGTTGCTATTTATAGTTAATGTTGTTGTTGGTGTTGCTTTTGTATTATTATTATTATTATTATTATTATTATTATTATTATTATTCAATGTATACTGATGACTTGTGCTTGGCCACAACTTGGGCTAAGTTTGTCTTTATAAAAAAATTTAAACATAAATAAAAAATCCTATATATCGTTAGCCTCATACCATAAATCGGATTCATTAAAAACTGGTTTATACTGAACCCGTTAATACGATACTCCGATTGCTATAAACTTTACAACGTGAGTATGCATATTACACTGATAATGTCTTTCATTTATCTTAAAGTGGATATTTGTGACATTTTTACATCAAAACATCAACGCAATATGTGATACAAATAATACAAATCCTCTACAAACTGTATTTGACATGTTTATATTTCTTGGTACGTCAGCCAGGAGAGTCCTGATTAGATCAGAAATCGGCAGAATCGGCAGCGTCCGTAGTGTACGTGAGCGCGCTGTCCACCACCTACTCTTCCTTTCCATTCGTCACAGACTGTGAATGCCAGATAACAATGAAGCCATTCAGCCCCAAAGCCCTCTGCTCTTTCTGGTGATACAATGATCTACACAGATGAGCAAACACTGAGGACAAAAGCTGCTGGACTGCCAGAGTCCATCATTTTTTTTCACTGTACATATTCACCACCATCTACAAGCAGGTCAGCAGCTGTAGCTCAAGATGGCTGGTCAAAGACGCTGCTTCTATACAAGAAAGCAGACTAACAACTGGCTGCGTCCTTCTGCACGAAAGCTCTTATAAGTCCACAATTGAGCGAGGGCTATTAAACAGCCACGCGAGGCACTTTGGAAAACATGCTTTCGCCTTGGAGATGTATAGAGCTCACGACAACCTCAGAATCTACACAAGGCAAGAGCAAGAGTGGCTGAAAGGTTAACAAATATCACAATGTATTTCCAAAAAGGATTTTTTCCCCCCACCCCCTCCCTCCATCTTTCCAAGATGTTAAAATTCAATTTACCCAAACGCAAATAACACACTTTGACTTTCAGGACCGTGATTATAAACTCATTACCCATCCAGCCACTGTTACTTTTTTTTTTCCATCCGGAAGAATTGTGGGCTTTAATAACCCTCATGTATATAAACATTCGCTAAAATAATGAAACGTCGGACCATTTTGGAGCACTTTTCCCCTTCCCAGCCTATTTACAGTACCCATTACCTCTACAGTCATTTCGGCACAATTTACGCTCTAAGTGGCTATTTGGTTTGAATGCAAATCACTATTATTTGATTGGCTAATTTCAAGCCTCTTACACAAAAAAAAAAAACCTCTCACACTGAGGCACAGATTGGGGATGAGGACGGGTAATACGGCACGGCCACCAGACGACGAGTTGAAAGAGATGGAAGAAAAACGTGCGTCGTTCACCGCAAACCTTTCCCCAACAACTTCGCTGAATGACCTCGCGGCTTTCTTTTACTTTAAGAAAAGCCGTATAGTAGAGCAGATATAATGGACGTACAGAACCAAGGCTGCGTGTAGGCCTCGGCATTCAAGTGCTCCCGATTCAAACGGCTCACACCTTTAGTCCTGCGTTCCTCTGCGTGATTCCATTGAATTAGCTACAGTCCAAGATTTCAATGAGCATTGAATGAACCTGAACTAGTAAAGAAAGGACGGGAACTTCAGGGTCGCCGGCGCATGAAGTGATACGTTAAGAGTGAATACGTTTCTATACAAGACTGCATATTTTGTATTTAGATACATTTTTAATTTTTGTAGGTTACATATTCATTCGTACATTCATCTCCAGTTAAGTGTTTTATCCTGGTCAGGGCTGCGGTGGATCCGGAGCGTATTCCTGGAACGCCGGGTGTGAGGCGGGAAGGCAGGAAAACACTAACGTCGGTTTTAGACTGTGCGATTTCAGCGCTCTTTTAAGATTAAGACTCGTGACACTGTACGAGGTGATCCAGATTCTACCTGAAGACCGTGTAATAACGTGTTCTCCACGTCAGACTATACGACGAAGATCCTCCGGCGATAGGCCTGCGATTGAGGAAAGTGACTAGGTTCTGTTTACGTCAGCATTCAGTCAGCTCGTGCAGAAAGAGAACTTACACTTCTTAAAATTAAAAATACAACGAGTACATCAGAGGGACAGCTCATGTTGGACGTTTGGGGGACAAAGTTAGGGAGGCCAGATTAAGATGGTTTGNGAGATGAAGCTAGTGGGTGCAAGTGTTGAGGATGCAGAAGATAGGGATAGGTGGAGAGTGATGATTCGCTGTGGAGGTGATTCTGAAGGTGGCATTCGGCATTCAGACGAAGTGCAACAGATGGTTATACATCCAGAAGAATAACTTTTTTATATACACACTATATATACACACACACACGCACTTTTGTGACACCTATTGGCAGTAAAACTACAGATCTTAACTTATGACAGAAATCTTTCATGATGTATGATCAGTTTTGTCTGCAGCACCAAATTGGGCTGAAAATAATTATATACAGGACGATGGAACACTGCAACCATCACATTATACTGTATTCTTGGAGCAAAATGAATTGCAGAGTTGCTTAATTGTTGCTTTGTAACACTTTCTTTTGCAAATGTATCCAGATACAATCGTTTCTAATCAACGTTAAGACCACATGACCTTCCTATGAGTGATGGAGTTCTCAGAAAGGTCAGAATTAGGATGCTTCAGGGTGGCTGTATAATGCAGGTAGACACTTACCGCAGAGAGGAGACTCTTGGAAGAGGTCGCGATGAGGGAAGAGGAGGTCTCGAGAGACGAAGAGGAGTTGGAGGAGGTCGTGCCTCTGGATAACCTACACACACACACACACACACACACACACACACACACACACGTACATATACACTCACTGTTACGGCTGCATCACACTCAAAGCCAACGTCTGTATGGCGTGTGATGTAGTGTGTGTTCAGGGTTGTACCTGAGCCCTGTGAAGTCGCTTCAGCTGCTCTCTCTTGGTTTGCATGATGAGTGTTTTCTCCTGCTGCTTTCTCCGTGTCTTTGAGTGGCCTGATTCAGACTAGATACAGCGCAGAAACAAACAAACAAACAGATACGGCTAACTAAACTTATTTCACAATAAATCCTTTTGTCAGTTCAGACTAGTTGCTTTCTGTTGCTAACTGTCAGCGTAGCGGTTTTGCCGTTGCTTCATCTTATACAACAATGCTGAATGAATTCTCGACTCTGATTGGTCAGAAGGTGCTGATGCACCACATGATCACGGTCTAATAATGAAACCGCTTAAACACACTTGCTATAAGGATACGTTTGTTTTCTAACGCTATTGGAAAGGGTTTCCGGTGTAAGCAGTGTGTAACAGTCAGTAATGTTTCAGACACGTGGAAAGTCTTTAAGTCTTTATGACAAGCTACGTTTTTGTCCATCATTAGCTTCAAGAATGAAGTTGAACTTCTTGTTGTTATAATCTGTATGCCAGAAACACTTCACAAACGTGAAGGAAGCTATTGAAGCAAAACTCTATTTCAGACATTTGACCTTGAAGTGACCTTGACCCTGTTAGGATCAATTCCAAAATTGAATCAGTTCATCTGCTGGTCCCAACGAGAGCTCCTTATAAATCCTACGCACAGTCGACCTCTCGCTCTCGAGACATCGTGCTAACGCCTTCCTCGCTCAGTGGCACAGGCACAGAAAGCGTCTGGTGAGGAAATGACGTTTACAGATACTATAATGTAAGTGATAAGAGGCATTAACTTGTCTGGCAGATGTTCTGCAACGTTAAACGTAACCATAAACAGATAAAATCTACAGTGTGTCATCTTTAATTAATAAACAACGTAATCAGCGACCTATTGATGTGCTACAGGAGGAATAAGACGCATGCTGGAAAATAATCAGGGTGGGAAGAGTAATTTTGGCTCACCGGGGAAACGGGAAACGGGAAACGGTTATTCCAATCTGCACATTTATAGCATCTGGATCTGGTTGTTGTGGAGCCGTTACGCCAAACAATTTATTCTTCCTCAAACACATCTTGGTGAAATTAAATCTGCTTTGAATTACACGCATTTTGCCGACAGGATAAAAATCAAAATGTTCTGTAACACGCTTTAAAGAAAGGCATTACTTGTTCGATGCTAATTTAAGGTGGGTTTTATCTCAGTAGACTTTCATCAGTGAAAGAAAAATATCAGGATCTCGGTGGTTCGTTAGCGCTCTTGAATGCTGGCGGAGATCGAAAGGAAAAAAAAAACACAACTATGCACTGGAATCAATACAACTCTGGTCCTTTAAATACAACACGGATATATTCATTCCATGAATTCAGATAATATATGACTTGCAGTGGATGAAGATAAACTCAGAGGCTAGGCTCTGCTCTGTTTCCTGATATGAATTGTTTATTATAAAAGCAGTTTTAGAAGTGAGAAGAGTCTCAAAGGAGTATTTTTTTCTCTTTTTTACCGTTCGTGTGATGGCTTTCTGGTCTTCCTCACTGGATGAACAGTCGTCCTCCTTTTGCTGTTGTTGTGACGATGCTATGAACACACATTAAAAAAAGTATAAGGACAAACTGAGACAAATGATATTACTACAAAGTAATACAGGATGTTTTGGATGTTTCCATTAAAACTACACATTGAATCAGAACTTTGTTCCACACCTTTGTTTCTGAATTTGGACAGAATGCCCCAGATGTCCTTCGTCTGGTTGTCCGTCTTGCTCCTGTCCCCTCCTTCGTTCCTCTTCAGCCGCATCGAGGAGAAAAAGTTGAGCTTCCTCGGTGGCAGGGAGGCCATGTCGTCTTTGGAAGCCCCGCGTGGCTTGTCGCTGAGGGTCACCTGCTCCAACATGGCCGTGATATCGCTCCTGCATGAGGTTCTCCTCTGGCTTCCTTCCGTATCCGCTCTGGAGCGCATCACCACGTCCTCCTCCTGGTGCTGTGTGGAGACGCCTAACAGGGAGCCGAAGCTGAAGGAGCCCTCAGACAGCGGCCTGACTCTGGGAGGACGGTTTCTTCTGATCACTTTGGGGTTGTTTCCTGCTCCGGAGAAGGATCTCCTCAGTGCGCTGGCCCACAGCTGGAAGCCTGAGAGAGAAGAACCGCGCTCAGGTTCAGCAGGGGCTGGACACGGCTCTGGTCGAGATTCTGGATCGGTCTGAGGTTTCGTTGAGTTTTCGGGTCTTCGGCCGTACCTTTCTGCTTGAGCTGTGGCTGTAATCGTGGATGAATACGTTCCAGGAGTGGTCAGGTCCCAATTCAGTAGTCTCTCCTTCTCGGACGAGGACAGAGTGAGCTTTTTCTTTGGGCTGACGGCGCTCTGCTGGTCTGTTACGAGTGTGGAAGCGTCGGCTTGCTGCGCTGGAGAACATGTGCTGGATTTGGGAAGGGATGAAATTCCATGAGTGTGGTAACACGGAATCTCATCTACATCTGATTTCTCTGGTTCCTCCTGTAGAGGGCAGTGAGGGTCTGCAGCATGATTTTCAGGTTCCTCCTGGGACATGGGATAAATAGACAGAACACAAAAATCCAGATTCAGTAGAACTAAAACACACAGCACAATATTTCAGGACAATGAGGAGATGTATTGTATTTATGTTTAGACACAACATGGTGGAAAAACTCATGTTTGCTCATGTTCTTGATGCCAGAACGTACTGATTTCAAGACATAAACGCCAAAAAATAAAGAACGAAGACAAGTTTCAGCAACTGTGAGCTTTCAAATAAGTTATGTGCAAATTTTTCAGTGCAAAATAGGCAGTGGAGGCTCATCCATAGGGACACTTTACATCAGCCGTTCAACAAATCATAATCTTCATAAAGATTACGTTCATAAATGTTCATCTGACAGATTAAAGCTGATGTTCCATGGGTTTGCTCGCCTTTCTAGACGTTGCACAATGCAGCTCATTGCCCCGTTCAGCTCCACAGTGGTGTTATTGCGCCTCGTGGTCAGAAATGAGAACGACAATAAAAAGCTATTGGAGGCCCAGCAGGGCAGGACTCACGCTGCCCCATGCTCAGGGCAGAAGCAGAGAACAGAACACTTAACAAGGTTGCCAGATTGAGCGAGTTTAAAAATATCCTGTGGTTACTAAGAGCTTGATTTATAGCAAATCATTTGAATCTGAAAAATCATTTGCAACATGGATTTTAACTTTCCCAGTTTAGCCATCTAGATGGAATGTTAGTTTGAAGAGCTACTGCTTGACATAATGTGCTTAGTTCATTGTTTTTTTGTTTTTTTTGTCTTTGGTTATATAAGCATTGATTTAAGAATATTTACTCAGAAAAGAGCTTTTAATACAAAGTACGCATATGGTATATTTTATGCACATGGTAAAATATGATATATTTGCCTGAGTGAACACTTCAAAACACACATATGACCGAATTTTTAATGCTTTGCGAGACAAAATGATTGACGTGTCATCAATCATAACCTGTAACACTGTAAAAACCTGCAATCAAAGTCTGTAAACTATAACAAAAATGTATTGATGATTACACATTTTCAATTTCAACCTATTTAAAAGTTTGCTAATATTGAATCAAAGGGTTTTATTTAAATACTTTATTGACTCAGCCATACCGGTGCATGTATCTCCTCAAAATCCGACTCTCCGTCCTCTTCTATGAGAGCGTCGTCTCCTCTCCTTTTTTGGTTAAACGACTTAACCAGAATCAGAGGCAAAGCTGCGAGACAGAAGCATAATTATTACTGTTTAAGAAATGTTTGGTAATAACATTCCCTAATGACCGTGGATGACCACTGAAAACAATAAAGGCAGACGAAATCATAGTTATGATACTTACATGCTGTATAATATTCATATTTCAGGCGTGAGGGGGTGGAAGCGTGCAGAGCTCTGGTATATTAAAACCTGATAACGGTCCTTCGACCTACATTATTTGTAGTGCTATCTTTAAGAAAGAAGCGAACTGTTTAAATTATAGTAAATATAACGGTGATTTCGTGCTCTTGTAATAAAAGACAGACCAACAGTGCCCTCTGCTGGATACTGATATGATGAAATCACCTTATTTATTTATTTATTTCTTAAATTTAAGATTTCAAAACTTAAAAATTAATTAATAAAAAGTTTTTTTCCAGTCTAAAATTGCAAAGCGGATTTGAACTCAGTACTAGGAGTTTTTCTTCATGAGGAAGAGATATAAAACAGGCACGCATGCATATAGCTATGCAGATAAATAATAGTCTTATTACTGTGAAATTTATGCTGAACATAAAATATGTCCAACGATAAGAGGAAATGCTACATACAAGCGTCCTCACGTCTTACGCATGAAGCGTCGAAGCGTGCCGAAATGCGTGTTTAATACTGACGTAGGGATACTCACGTAAAGCTAGAAATGGATTGCGTGCTGGATTTTAATCCAATTAGGATTAAAAAAAAAAGAATAAATAAATATGGGTCATGTTAGTGCAGGTCTGAGCAGGAAAAGGGAAAAGGGAGAAGGGAGTGGACTGCACGTTCAGCATGCCGTTCTAAAAGCTGAGCAAAGGAAAGGAAACAGTGTGTGTGTGTGTGTGCAGACTCTTACTCGCTCTTATCTTCCTTTTCCAGTGATTGTTCCTGATGGTGATTTCTCCTCTGGCGTACGAGCTCTCCACTGGAAACACGACACCGTGCACCATTAGCAGGCTTCTCTATGAACAACTACACTGAAGTGATTATATCTGATCACACTTTTAAAAACTCCTGCAGACTTTAACCTGATTGGTCAGAAGGTACGTGGAATTGTACTCATAAGCAAATTGCTGTGGTGTAAGATGAATAAAAGTCTGAGACATGCTGTTAGAAGAAAATGTAACGTTTATATGGAGAGCTAACAGATGGCGGTGTAATAAGGTAATAAAAACGTACACAAGCTCAAAAGCTGCTGTGTAACTGAATTCAGATAAGACCCTGAGCAAAACGTTCAGCCCAGCCAAAACAAACAGAGCCGTAACGAAGCTCCCGCTTTTAGACAGCCACTCCCAGATCTACTGAGAAGCGTAACAGAGTGAGAGAGTGTGAGAGAAGTGAGGCTATACAGCAGGATGGAGAGACTCACCTCTGTTGAGCTGTGGAGCGCTCGGGCTGAGTGGCTCAGACTCTGTGACTGAGAGGTCTCCAACCCTGCTGAACACAGGAAGACATTATTCTGGAGATGCTAATAACTGTGACAAAGGGCAAAAACAGAAGCAGAAACACACACACACACACACACACACACACACACACACACAGTCAAAGGTTATAACGGTAACAACTGGTATATAGGAGGACAGACAGAAGGAAAGATGGGTAAAAGATGAGCAGACAGACGAACTGGGAGATGGACTGAGATGGACAAACAGATCAAAAAGAGACAGACACATAAAAAGATGACTGATAAGACACAAACAAATTGATAAGACAGACAAACAAAAGGACAGACTGATAGACAGACAGACCAATGTACAGACTGACAAACCCATTAACAAGCCAAAAAGACAAACAGATAGACCAGTATACAGACAGACAGATAAATAAATAGACAGACAGACACGGACAGATCAAGAGACTGATTTAGAGACAGACCAATGTATAGACAAACAGACAGAGAGACAAACTGATAAACACAGACAGAAAGACAGAGACAGACAGACAAGACAGACAGACAGACAGACAGATAAATAGACAGACAGACAGACAGACAGATAAATAGACAGACAGACAGACAGACAGACAGACAGACAGATAAATAGACAGACAGACAGACAGACAGACAGACAGGTACACTGACAGACAGACAGACAGACAGACAGACAGACAGGTACACTGACAGACAGACAGACAGACAGGTACACTGACAGACAGACAGGTACACAGACAGACAGATAGACAGACAGACAGACAGACAGACAGACAGGTACACTGACAGACAGACAGGTACACTGACAGACAGATAGACAGACAGACAGACAGACAGGTACACTGACAGACAGACAGACAGGTACACAGACAGACAGACAGGTACACTGACAGACAGATAGACAGAGACAGACAGGTACACAGACAGACAGACAGGTACACAGACAGACAGACAGACAGACAGGTACACTGACAGACTACTAAACTGAAATTTAGATAGAAAGAAAAATAACAGGATGAACCCCAACATGTATACGGTACAACATTCTCTAGAACCAGCACTAGGATCTACACCTGATTTCTAAATGACACCTTGTTTGAAATATAGGGCATTACGTCTCAAAAAAAAAAAAAAAAAAAGGAGAAATGGAGATTTAGGATGTGAAAGCAGGTGAACAGGAGGATGATGAGGAGATGCTGGTGCTGTAGATGAACCTGCTGCTGATGAACTCGGGAGGATCTGAGAGGCGTGGCTTGGCTGAACTCTCGGCCGTATTCTCGGCGTCCTGCAGAACTTTCTGGATGTGGTCTTCCTGCGTCTTGGGCAATGAACTTATCCCTATTGTGTCTACACAGAGAAAGATACATGTGCTCGACAACAAGGAACTCGATGAAAGCAACTGATTGTTATATGACTATTCAAGTCTTAGCACACAATTTTAAACCATTAAAAACTAAACTTAAAAGTAGTTCAGATAAAATGCTTAACGTGTTTAAGGTCATCTTCACACACACAAGAAATGACGTGTATATATTTCGGAATATCCTGTTGAGCACCAATAAATCTGTTGGAAAAAATATGGCACAACTACAACCCTGCCTAGAGGAGGCGGTCCACCAAAATCAGCGAGCGAATAAAAGGGGCGTTATTCAGAGACCAAGGCTACTAACTCAACATGATGCTACCACCAGCATGTTTCACTGCGGCCATGGAGTTCTCAGGGTGATGAGCAGAGTCAGGTTTCTGCCAAATGTAAACCTTTGTGCCGAGGCCAAAACATTCTAGTTTGGGATCATTAGACCGGAGTACCTTCTTTTCCACAAACTCCAAACAGGATTTCATATGGCTCACCAGCTTTCTGAAGTGTCCAGGACATGGCAGCTTCTTTGTCTTCAGATCTTTCCAGATCCTTCAGAGTTAACCCTTGACCTCTTGGTTGCTTCTCTAGTTAATTCCTTCTTTAACCAGTCACTGACTTTTGCTCGAAGGCCTTGTACTTTTTATTGTATATTCTTTCCATTTTTAATAATGGATTTTAATGTTGCTCTGTGGGATTTGGTACATTTTGTTTTAGAACCAAAACTCTGATTGATACCTTGCCAGAACTTTGCCCTGGACTTGTTTGGATAGCTCCTTGGTCTTCATGATGCTGTTTGTTTAGTTATGTTTTCTAATCAACTCTGGGTTCTTGCAGGAACAGGTGCATTGATCTCGACATCTTGGGATACTTCATTCAACTAAATATGTGAATTCTGATGGCAAACTGCTAGGACCTGAACTACCGTAAGGGTTTCACAGCACCAGGAATGAATACTCATGCCATTACAACTTATATATGAGGGTGAATCAAATAAAAACCTGTAAAAGTGTGAAAAAAACGAGAGAAGAGAAGAAGTACTTCAAATTCGTAGTTGCAAAAAAACAGGTTTTGTTCTCAATCCCTTTCTACTGCTATCTTAAACCGGACACTCTTTTGTGACACTCTTTTGCAATAAACATTGCTAAATAACAGCATTAAGGTTTTTATATGGTAGTATATTTTTTTCCCTAAACTTGTATATAATATTGTGAGCTAATTTGTTTGTGGATTCGTGACATACAATCCCAATTAAGTCCATTTCAGCTTTTGTAACACTATTGTTCAAAAGTTCAAGGGGGTTGAATACTTATGCAAGGCTTTCTGTAGGACAATCCTGTTCAGAGCATTGCTTCACTTGAACCATGGTATCCAAAGTCCAAGGATCCATGAAGCAAAGCCAACGAGTCTGTGATACTGAGATCTTATAGTTATTAGCCTATTTGACTGGTCAGTTGGATTGAACGGGTTTGAGCCAAACCTTGATAGCCTGAAAACAACTGGGCCTATAAATAACGTCAACTGAAATCTGACCATATAAATAAAAATGCATTAGGTGGTCAGTTATGGATTAAAAAGCTCTATGGCTGCAATAAATAGCCAAAACCAAGCAATCTCATATGAACAGGACATGCAAGATAAATACAGTACTCTCAGATAAATCATGGACTGTCAATCGGGAACGGAAACTTTTCCGTAAAGATTGCGTGGATATGAAAGTATGATAAAGTCAGTGAGAGAATTTCAGTGAAAGGAAAGGACAGAGAACAGAAAAGACCCAAAAGAAAAGAGCCAACACCGTTATGAGCACCAGCGATGGAGCTGTATTCGCAATGGGTCTAATGTATACACGCCTCTGGACTGAACGTAGGCAACATGGGGTACTTAAGTTGGACAACAAGTCTTGGGACGTTAATCAGACTCTTTTTTCTGGTGAAGAAAGTGCAGTCACGAAGCAGAAAAGCTGCACGCGTGAACGTGTGGTGCGAGTGTAACCGGCGGTGCTTGTCGTCTGAAAGGCCAGCTCGTGTTGTGCGGGTACAAGAAGCGCAGCGAGCTCTTTTCCCTTTGCGCTGTTAATATTGTCCACATGTGCGTATGGATCAAAATGGCAAACAAAAGGCAGAAACAGAAATAGAGTTGAAAATGGATTTATTTAATACTTTAATACAGGATTGAAATTGTATAAATTAAGAAAAAATTAAAGAACATTTATCGTGTGCTATGAAATGTACAGACCTGCAGGGAAGTTATAAATAGCTCTGGAAATTTACAGACAACGTCAATCCTTTGAGGATTTGTTGCTAAGCTTGTGTGAAGCGACAGAAGGATCCTCACTAAGTGGTGACCTCAGAACAAGACAGAGGTCTGGAGTGTGATTTGGAGAGTAACGCAGCCTCTGCAACAGAGAGCAACGCGAGGACACACAGAGAAAGAAGAAGAAGAAGAAGAAGAGATACAATTTTTAAAAAATACATTAAAATTGGAATAAACGTGCAAAACCACATGGGTCCATGCTTGGGGTTCCTGTTAGCGAGTTAGTTTTGGGGGCGAATACGGTGAACGGAATTGCGAGTGTCACGTCCATACAGAAGACCCATGGCAAAGCAAAGCAAGACCACACCCTGATCACCGGTCTCATGCAGGCCAATCACCTTCAGGCGCCACCATTCAGCCAATCAGGGGTCGGAGCGTTGGAAAGTTGAAACAGACTAATGGTGTAGTGTGGAAAAGGATGGAGAGATGAAGAGAAATAGAGGAAGGACGTTTAGAAGCAGGATTCTACATGTTTGTACAGCAATACGGTTCAGACGAGATTTGAGATTTACATACAGAATTGCGCAGGCACAGAAAGCATACTACTACTGTTACTCTTTGGCATTTCCATCAACATCGCACGCAAGACGGTGAGAGAAAACGCAAGTCGTGGACTATCAATCAGACCACGAGCACAGCGGGCAGGTTAGCTCCAGCCTTCACAACATCTCAGAGCAGAGTAGAGTTCTCTCAGCTGAATTAGTATTACTAATTGTCAATTAAAAATCTTTAAACATTGCAGGCGACATTAAATAGTGTTAAGTATATTAAAAGAATACTCCAGAGTGTGGGCTCAGCCTAACTTCCTATGCAGTGTGTGAAACCCAAATTTCACTTACAAGTTGAAGAGCAATTCTTGAATCATGTTGAATCATTAAATTCTTAAAATATATATATATATGCTTATACAATCAGAGGTGCCTACAAGCAAATTCTAGCAGTGGAGAGTTAAACCAGAATTTACCCCAAATCCTTAGAGCATGTCTGGACAGCGTGGCTAAAAGTTTCTTTTATACAGATTTAGTGTTTCGTTAACAAATATGGATGCCTGAAGGATTCAGTACAGTCTGTGAGAGGAATTATGGGTATATTGTATCCCCTGGACCACATCACTACATTTAGACACTAAGCTTTTGCTGTGCAATGTGGGATTGAATGAGTGCACTGGATATGATTCGGAAAATGGCGCAATTAGTGCACTATATGGTTAATAGGGATTGATTTCATTCATATGGTGCATTTCAAATAAACTATTTCTGATTTTCATTATAATGGCTTTAGTGTATAGTAGAAATTTGTTTCTTAGTACAAGGATTTGTGTCGAAACGATCATCTCTGGAAATCACACATATGTAAGTTAAATGCTAGGGGGAAAAATCTGCAAAACACTGGAGTATTCCTTTAATATAAATATACACCATGTATAGTATAAGAGTATTTTCTGTCCTGTCGTCCCTCTGTACCTCACATTCTTAATGTTGTCCCTGATTTCACACACCTGACTCACCAGAGTAGCTCATTAACGAGCCTTTAATGAGTTTAAAACGGGTGTTTAATCAGGAAAAACATCAGTGTTAAGTGCGGGAGTGCGAACACTGCAATCAAACACCAAAAAAGATTCATGACCTCTGATTAAAGAGGTATGAAATGGTAGGAGATGTGTAAATTTGGCACAGTTTTTAGTTGTGAAGCAAATACTGACACATACATACACAAACATACAAAAGAACAGATCACGGTGCAATCATCGCAGATTACTTCACACCTCTGAGAACCAGCCAAAGCTTACAGGGTTAAAGAGAAGCGGATACGGAGTGCGGCAGTCTGTCAGACGCCTGGCAAACACTCCTCTCACTCTAACGCTATACTTGTGTTTAGGAACATCCCCTCAAGGCTAATCTGAGCTGTCGTCTCGTACAGCATAAACAGCAGAGGGATGCCCAGGGCCAGAAGTTCAGAAAAGAAGGCATAGTCGTCCTGCCGCTCTCTGAGGTGTGACCGTAAAGCCCAGGCCACACCATGCATCCAGCTGGCCAGCTGGCTCACGTGCAGCCTTTTCCTAAACAGGGAACTCAGTGTACCTGAAGGCTGGCTTTGGAGGCTCCCGCTGGCGGAGTACCCATTGCTACAATCAGGGACGGACACGTCGCCTCTGTGGACCTGGAACACACACACACACACACATGGGTAAGAGTGTGTAAAATAACCATGACCTTAACGGAGATTGAGGATCTGCTCATAGCTTGCTCTGTGGTGATGAAAAGTACCTCTGGCTTTCGAAGCCTGTGGCTGGTCTTGTGCTGGGAAAAGTGCAGCTTGCAGTAAAAAGTGCCTGCAAAATGCAAACGGTTTAATGAGCAAGAAAATAAAACGACAAAATACTGCAATGCAAACACACAAACTTATAACCTATAGCCAACAGTAAGCACAACTGCACTGAAGTCAGACACGGACAAGGAGGAGCTGAACTTAAGACCCAGTAAGGATCTAAGGAATAAAACACTTCTCGATGTGCAGTTATAGGAAAATAATCAACCGTGGGGTCGTGTAATGCCGCCTTACGTTACCGTGGCTACCCCGGAATTGATTATTTTCCTATAACAGCGTGTCTCGTAGCGTTTAATTCCTTTTACACCACAGCAATTTGCCAACTGTTTTTTTTATTTTTATCATTAAATAATAATGCATTATATGTTCTACCCATTTATAGTCACATTTCATGTTGTGGATTGTCTACAAAACAATTTATTTACTGTCGTCACTTAGGTTTCAGTGGCTGAAAACAATAGTGACTTTATGGCTAAGTGTGATGACCCATACTCGGAATTTGTGCTCTGCATTTAACCCATCCAAGTGCACACACACAGTAGTGAA
>CM074951.1:23628794-23641781 GCA_037577455.1 Pangasius macronema | reverse complement strand
TCACACAGAACTCCAGACACCTTTCTCCACCCATTCCAACCTGCCTGCACTCGCTTCTTCACCTCTTTCCCACACTCTTCATTACTCTGGATTGCTGACCCCAACACTTAAGCTCCTGTACCTTCTTCACCTCTTCACCCTGTAATCTTACTGTTCATCTTCAGCTCTGCTCCCTCTAGCTCTGACTCCTGTCTCTTCCTCTAAACCATACAGCATGGCCGCTCTCACTGCTAATCAGCTAAATGTGGAGATGATATTTAGCCAAACCGTTCCTCCTGCAGTTCTAACAACCTCAGACTAAAGTCAGTCAGTTTGTCCGCACCTCCAGAAGGCTATCTCCAACCAGAGCCACCAACAGCTGGTGTCCGTTCTTCTCCCTTATAAGCGCAGCGTTTTCCGACGCATACATGCAGGTGAAGTCGAACATGGCCACGTCAGGCTGTCCGTAGTGGTTCATGGCGTAGTCCAGCGAGGGCAGCTGGTAGTTGGTGCCGAAGTCAGCAGCCTCCCGGGCGTAGGAGAGCAGAGCCTCCTGATTGACGTTGTCACTGTGCAGGAGTCGTTCTGTCTCTATGTAGTCCTGATGGAAGAGAGAGAAAAAAAAAACACAACGAAAGGCTTTGGCTTAAAGGCAATGCACTGAACACATTTGCATTCCCCATAAATTATTCTAAATTATGTGGACAGACTACTGAATTGTCAGAATTGTCATTTAGGCAATAAAAAAAAAATTTTTTAAACAATTTATTGGACATATTGCTGTCCACATGACTTCCTGAAAGTAGATTCAGATGCGTTTTAATAGTACTGAAAATGGTAAAAAGTTCTAACTCTATTCGCAACACATCTCTTACATCTATTTTGTTAGAAATGTCTTCTAGCATTGTGACACGGCAATGTGTGTGAGCGCCGTATCGGCCACTTCTAACTGCAGATCGTCGTGTGTGTATGGAAAAGCACAGCAGATGGACTTCGCTGGACTTCCTGATAGAGTTTCAGTCAATAAAGGAACATCCTCATCACCCTCTAATCCTCTCAGTGAGCAAATCATCGCACAGACATGAGAGAATCCTGGGGCCAGAATTACACACACACACACACACACACACACACACACACACACGCGCGCACACACACGCGCGCACACACACGCGCGCACACACGCGCGCACACACGCGCGCACACACACACAGCTATAGTGAGTGATTCATCCCTGAGGGGAGAGTAATAAAGTGTGGCCAGAGATGCCGCAAGTCCCAAAGCTCTAATCCCATATAAACTAGAAACAAACACACACACACACACACACACACACACACACACACACACACACACCATTTTCTAAATGAAGCTCCTATGTGCTTTCTGTACATTTCAGTATGAGTGCAGTCTTAATTTAAAATCCACTTACGTGAATAATAACCCCTTTATCCAGCAAACTCTGCTTCTTCGCAGTCATGACGAAGTAGTGCGTGTTGTCCTTGTAGTACACGATATTCTCCAAATCAATCCCTGTTTAAAAAGAAAAACTTTACTGTGTGTATTCATGCAGATAATGCGTTTGATATTGCGGGATATAAGCTGATGGCAAGAACACCGATATCTTGACTCATGCTCCTGACTTTAGCACTAGAGAATTTCCCATCTAATTATCACTTGGGTGTTAAAATAAACTGATATATGATGAGACAGCAGACTTGAATGGCTCATTAACTAGGAGATAAATCATTAGCCCTAATCCGATTGTCAGAAATAAAAGAAATTACGAGCAATTCAAGTGCTGAGCTTTATTCAGTCTGTTC
This sequence comes from Pangasius macronema, assembly GCA_037577455.1. Taxonomy (NCBI): domain Eukaryota; kingdom Metazoa; phylum Chordata; class Actinopteri; order Siluriformes; family Pangasiidae; genus Pangasius; species Pangasius macronema. The sequence continues at coordinate 23,639,979 of CM074951.1, read as the reverse complement.
GGTCATAAGCCTGTTTAGAACTACAGTGAATTACGTTGAGCGTAGATGTTTCAATCACATCATGTAGCACCTAATCTTAATGTTTTTTGTACATGTAGGACACACAAGCTGATGAACAGGACAGAAAGAAAGCCATCGGATAACGAAAGGATGAGAACTCGCCCGTCTCGTCCTTAAGTTCCAGGAAGAACTTCTGGTTGAAGATGAAGGCCACGCCGCTGATCTCCTCCACTTTGGCCTCCGCCGTGGTGTTGCGGTTCACGAAGTTGGCCGTGATGGCGATGGCCAGCTTGCCTCGAAACTCCTTCCTTTTGAAACCTGGAGCCAAGAAGAAGCAGAAAAAAGCAGCAGTGGAATGAAGAAGAAGAAGAAGAAACAAAATAGATAGATAGATAGATAGATAGATAGAAGCCGTAGATTAAGTCGTGGCCTTAGTGAAAGTACACCAAGTCTGAGAAAACCTGTTGGGAAAACAGACTTCCGGTCCGGAATGCTTGCTTGTGTTTGGATGTGCCTCCTGTCAATCCTTTTATAGACACTCTACAGGCCACTGTAGACCCTGGGGGCGGAGCTTCATGAACATGGGCGGGAATCATTCAAAAGCCACACCCACTTAAGCATTAGAGACCTGACCTCGAGGGGGAGACTCATCTTACAAATTGAAAATTGCTTACGTAAAGCTTTTTTTTTGTAATGATCTATTAAATCATACAGCACCGAAAAACCTGATCAAAATCAAATCCGTCACAAATCGGCATGTGAATGTGCATGTAGCTCTAACCAACAAGAAACACACATTCTGTGTACGGGTAAATATTATAACTGATATTCTGAGCACACTTCAGAGGGTTCACGTGGCGACAGTGACGCTTGAGAGACACCTACGCCGCTCGCGTTCCTTCCTTACCGAGTGGGAGAGATAAAGACTAAACCAGGATGCTTTAAAGAGCTTAATTACAGGTCACGATCAGCCTACAGCTTTAATTCATCTCCGTAAAAAGCTTTAAACATCAAACCCCGCCCTTTAATGCAGTGGGTGAAGCAGTACGCGTCATCCCTTTAACACAAAAGAATGGCACTCGCTGGCAGGTTGCTGTGGTGTAAGAGGAATAAAGCACTTCAGAGAAAAATCATTTCCCATTCAACAACTTCCTGTTGCTGATTAGTTTCCTACAATCGCGTGCTCCGTCATGTGTTCATAATGTTGCACCAAATATCTAACACACTCATATACTGTGATTTGACATATTTTTCTCAGTTGCATGTTTTATCCAAGTTGCATCTCGACTATTCCTGTTGTGTGAAAAAGGTATTTTCCTTTCATTAGGAATAATTAACGATTTGGTTACATTAAGGAACTCCGTGTATGGAGAAGTGAATCTTTCCTCCGTCATCTCCACAATTTCAGCAGTTTCTCCTTCCATCAGAGAAGATTAATTGTCCACATGCTCCAGGAAGCGACCTTCTCAAATTCCCAGAATAGGCACTAAATGTTCATGAGGTGAGAAACTGTCAACACACTGCGATACGGCTCGACATTTCATTAAGCTCCCACTGGATCAGATGAGCAAACCTCACAATCCCAATGATGTCTCATTTTGTGGTTGTTGGAATATTCTGGATCTCCTGCACAAACAGGAAACTCATCTATGCACAGATCTATTTTATCTCAGGAGGAAATTCATGTGAAATAGGAGGGTTTTGTTTATTTAGAGATGGCCTAAAATATCTGCCGAAAAGGCCCAGGACTGCTTCCTGTATTCCTCAGTACACAGGGTTAATGTAACTGGGAACAGATTTAACTGTCAAATTCTGCAAACAACAATATTCTATTTTAAGCGGACTGTATTAACTAACCGAAACAGCAAAGCCCAGTTGAGACCCCTTGCACTCTGATATGACTAAGGAGCGAGTGTGTAATCTTTATGCCTGATAACTTCACCCTGACCTGTTAGATTCCAGTAGTCGGAGCAGGCTCATGATGGCTTTCGCCTGGCCAGGAGATCCAGGCTGGAGACTAATGGTGCTTAAATTCACCTGATGGGAGTCTAACGCGTGTTGCTCACCGTCTAGCGTGCTTCTCCGTCCGTCCGCTCCTATTAACACATCGAACTCGTAGTCAGAGACGGGGTGACTAGCGGGATGCATTTCTGCCCTCCATCCAGGCCCTGCAACACACACACACACACACACACACACACACACACACACACATGTATAAATGACAATATGAAAAGCAAACAGAGCTCAGACACAAAAATGCCTGACCTCTACAGTCCTCGAAGCCTACATAGCCAGTGGTTCTGTACGGACCCCGATGGCGCGCGCGGTCTATATATAGCAAAGCTGTAAACTTATCATCCGCACACTACGCGAGTGCCGAGTGGCAATGACGCCAAAACCTTCTCGGTATCATTAACCACCCACAGTATGTTCCTGTGAAATGTATATAGAATTCTTCAAGCCAGGAAACACTATAGTTAAAGCAGAACATACTGTTGGTCCCTGATCGGGATTAGGAAAGCTCCTAAAACTGACTTCTGGACCGGGTGTATCCTCCTTACACAAAGGATATACACAAGGTCATCTTTGGATCGTCGTGTGGAATTAATATTACAAATATAGCTTTGATTATGAAGACGATTTTGAAATGGTACAAACACGCTGCACTACACCATATGGCCAAAAGTATGTGAACACCTCGTATGCGCTTCTTCCCCAAACTGTTGCCGCAAAGTTGGAAGCACACAATTGTACAGGATGTCTTTGTGTGCTGTAGCATTACAATTTCCCTTCACTGGAACCAAGAGGCCCGGACCTGTTCCAGCATGACGATGCCCCTGTGCACAAAGCGAGCTCCATGAAGACATGGCTCGACAAGGCTGGAGTGGAAGAACTCACTGCACAGAGCACAAACTTTTGCCTATATAGTCTATGTTTGGACGTGGGTGCTGACTGGCTGGCTAAAATCACACCCGAGTGCTTATGCACAGTGTTATATTTAAAGAGTAAATGTCTAATCTGCTTACCGTCATTGTCCTGCTCTTCCGGCGGCTCCCGGAGGTTTAGGAACTCGACGTTGACGTGCACCTCCACCCCGACGATGAGACTCACCTTCAGCAGGATAAGCTGTAGCTGACGAATACCTAAACACACAAGAACACCACACCTAATGAACAACACAGCAACATCAGCAACATCAGAAAGTACTCTTAAAAACCATAAATGTATTAACGGCTCAGACGTGGGCATGGCTGTGTGCTGAGTCGTTATTATCAAGGCACGAAAGCGGAGGATGTCGCCAGATCACGGATACTTTCCGATTAGACACAAGCTGCTTGAGGAACCAACAGATTTGCATTACAGTGTGCCAGAGGCATGATATTTTTGCATCTTCTTTGGGTGTGTGTGTGTGTGTGGGGGGGGTCTGGTCCAGTCTCCGCACGAAAATACAAAAGAGCCAGTCACAAACAGGTCTTACAGACTCAATGCGAGAAAGAAAACAAGAAGTGACAGACCAGAATTATAGAAATGAACTAAATAGCATAAATGAATTTAATACAGCACCAACACCGGTGGCGTTTTATTCACAAATTCATTCCTATAAACTTTCAGATTCATAAGTTTACTTTTAGGAGTGTGGAAAAAAAAAGCAAGAATTAAAAGTAAGAGAGAGGATCATGGGAAAGTAAGAGAGAGGATCATGGGAAAGTAAGCTTATGTGCGACGTACACAGAATGGCGCATAATGGAAACGTTCAGGGGGGGTGAATATTTATGCACCACACTATTTCTACTGTGTATCGCTTTCTTTGAATGTATATCTAATTACACACAGGCAGTTTGCACTTACTGATATGGTCTATGGCTCCGGCGCAGAACTTGCCGTAGAACTTCTTAGCACCGAGGTTCCTGAGGTCGTGGATTGTGTAAGGCCAAAGATGGAGGACGTTGTTCCTGGAGAACGAGTCCCTCTTCTCGATCACCACCACTTTGGCTCCGAGGAGAGCTAACTCTATGGCTGTACGCAAGCCGCAGGGGCCTCCGCCGATGATCAGACACTGCGGACGGACGAACAAACCGAAGAATGAACGAGTAAATCGAACATGTTGGCTCAGTTGGTTAAAGCTATGGCTACATGGACGATTCGAGTACTAATTTTTTCATTAGTCTGCATTAATCCACTTAACTAGCTAACTCGCCCATCATACTTTGGGATTAGATTACGTTCGCTTCCACGTTCTAGCCAGGATGGTTAAGTTTCCAGGCAACCAAAACATTAGGCTCAGCAGCCCATTAGAGCTTTCACTTGCTTGGTGACCTAGCTCGTGACCTTTTCATAAATTTGTCTACTCCTGACCTTAATATTTCACACCATAGCTCTAGTTACACATTAACTTTTTGTTAAATAAAAAAGCTTAAAACTACAGCGTGTTGTACCATTAAACATTCAGCTTCCAACACATTCCAATTACTATTAGGGTTGCCAGATCATGTGAAAATATCCTTCATCCGATTGGTTTAGAGTAATTAACCGTGTGCAGATTGATATTTAGTTTCGATGTAATTTCTCAACAGAGCAAAATAGTTTGTAGTAGAAATGGCACCGATCCAAATCACAGATATCAGAGAAAACACGACATATCAGATCCTGTAACAAATGGCAAAAGATGGAATTGAAAACATTTCAAAGATTAATAGTTTTTAATTAAAACAATAGCAGATGACCGGCTGTTTGGGGTCACGTGTCAAGGGTTCAGTATCGAAATCGGGAAAAGGTAAAAACAACTGGGAACATTGTACAAAAATTTGGAGTGAAAACAGCCGATCCAATCTGGCAACCATTTGAATTGAATTCTACATAAGAATTGAGAATTTGATTGGTTGGTTTAAGCTGGAGAAAACCTCATTTGTCCGTGCCAACCTGCAATTTTATATTTCCTTAGACAGACTGTTAAAGGGATGAAAATGATCCAGATACCCCAGAAAATAAAGCTGTGATAAAGACGCAGGGGAGAAAGAATGACTTCTGAAACGACGTGATCTCGTCTCGGTTATGATCGTGTTTGAACACAGATCAGCTCAGGAGCTTGTGCCAAGCCGAGACGCGTCAGTGTTTGTATACACTATCAAACCTGTTAAATGGGTTCACCTTTGGACTGATCTTTGCACATACTACACAATCATTACACAAGCAATCTTTCTTCTCACACGAGACCAACTTTTATTTGAGTATCTTATTATTAATCCGTAATAAAATTTACAGTATCACAGTGCGTACCCTTAAAAGGAGTCAAGTCTTGAATGCAAGCCTTAAATGGTGTGTGATTAAAGCACGAGTCAGAGCCGTCGTAAGTGACGTTCATCTTCCGGACCATAACGGCTGCTTCCATAAAGTCCATAAAGTGTCTATAAGCATGGAATAAACACCTGAGGATGTGCTGTCAGGGGAAATAATAAACATGAGTGCTGTGAGAGCCTAATATAAGACGGTGATCCGTCATTATTGGTCATCAGACGGGTGTGGAAGCATAAGAGCGCTGCTGTACATGCACACGTTTAGACATGACAGCTCTTGACCTACTCACGACCTGCATATTGACGTTCATGTCCATGTAGGTCAATCTTCTGACATAAGCTTTTAGGGGAAAATCTACGCTTCTGAGGAAAGACACGAAGGCCGTGTAGCGTCTAGTGTGTCCTCAGAACATGCGAGTCATAAATTCATCAGTGCATGAAGAAAGATGATCACCATCTGCAATATCACAACATCTCACAAACTACTGGCCCAGGCAGACGCGACTTTTTAAATGTCGAATGTGCGTCATTTCTCTTTTTGCATTAAGCGGCCATTTCCATTAAGCGGTTTCAGCATGAAAGAGGAGATGTGGTGCGTAGTGTCGCTATCTCTTACTTCCAGGGCTTCCAGTAAGACGCAATAAAAACAAGACATCATACTAGGCACCTACGCTGGAGGAAGCTTTTCTCCTCCACAGCAGCCAAGATATTTCCTTCAGCTTTTCCTGGTGGAAACAGGTTCAGATGGTCAGTGCAGCCTTCTCTATCCCCAGCCACAGACTCGGGCTCCTCCTAAGGGATTCCCAGATATTCCCCAGCCAACTGTGATACAATCTCTAAAGCGGGTCGTGAGTCTGCCACGGGGTCTCTGTACAGTGAGACGTGCCTGATACAGATCTTCCAGGAACTGACGAAGGGTCCTGAACCACGCCACATCAAGTGGCTCCTCTCAGATCTACTCAGATTCAGCGTGACCCTCAGAGCTAAAGGCTGAGACACACCAAAGTCATTGAAGGACTAGCAACAAACAGTAACGACTAAAACAAACCAAAATCTACTTTGTTCCCATTTATGGGAAAAAAAAAGTAGTGCATCATGAGTATGAGTACGAACTTTAAAAAAGGTTACACTGGCAATCTGACCAGTCGTCTTTTCTGGTTGCTAAAACGTTCAATCTGTAGATAATGTGCACAGATACGTGTTAAAAAACAAACAAACTCATAAATAGCTACACTGTTGGAACTGAATTAAACCTAGTAACCCATTAAACCTTTATCATATCACTCCCGGGCGATAAGACCTGCCTGTCTCTCTGACGGTCTAAGCTTCGCTTTCTGTCTCTTATCACCTCATATTAACTCATTATCAAAGCTTTGAGAAGTCGGCACACGTCCATAATCATTTATCTTTACACAAGCCAAATTCGTTATCAGAACAGAGAAGGTAAACTCTGAACTACTTCAATTTTTTCCCCTCATAAACATTTACAAGTTTTGCTATCGGATCCACTAAAATACTTTGATATCCGAAAGTGGATGACCTCAGAGTTAAAAAACAAACAAACAAACAAACAAACAAACAAACATCATTAAATTAATATATAGAAGACAGCACAGATGGTAATTGCATACCTACAGTGTGCACCTATACCATGTTGCCTGCACCTGATAAACTGCCAAAGTTATGTATAACAAGCAGCTAGTCATTACTGCGATATTTTATTATATTAGTAACATACATTTGTGTAACATAAGTGACTAAAAACCAAAGGAAGATTCCATGCGCTGACTTTCCAGTCTAGAGTGAAGTGCCGTGTTGTTATAAGAAAATAACCCACGCCCACGTGGTACGACGCGTCTCAGTGTGAGGCAGATACCTGACGCGTGCCTTTGAGTGCGCAAACATAAGCAGCCGTAACTAACGCGCTTGCTTAGTTTATGTTTATTCACTAGAGGACACGTCAGAGCCAAAACATCCCTGTCCATCAGGTTTCCAAATCAAATGAAAACGTTCAGCGATGTCAAACACACCGACAAGCTGTCTCTCTCAAAACTTTACGCCGTCATTATGACTGCTGTCATGAACTTAAAAACTCCTTAGTCCTTACATTCAAAAGTGTTTATAATCTAGAAAGGCTGGTATGCAAAACAGGCCTTTTGGCAGGTTTGTAAGCAACATGAGAGGTTTTTAAAATTCAAACGCTAACTGTAAGAGGAAAATCATTTAGCGTGAGTACTCAATGGTCAAGAATTGTGTGATTTGTACGTCAAGTACGTTATCTGTAACAATGCCGGTTTGTTTAGTGGAATTTAGAAAATTTCCAGTTTTAGATCTTAATTACGCTATGGCGGCGTGTCAGCATAGTGAAAGCACTAAAACAGAGCTCTCAATTTAAATGTGGCTTATTTGAGTGTGACTCCTAGTAACATTTCAAAATATTAGCACACACAATCCTTCAACATTTCTAAAAATTAATTTGTAAAATAAATGACTGAAATAAAAAAGGGAGACATTCTGAGGACCCCTCGCCTTAACCTTCAGGCACTGCCTAACTTACAAACTCCGTCCTGCGCGCCGGAAGATCAGGTTTCTCTTGCGATACGTGGTTTTTGCCACCATTTTAAGATCTGCACAATCGGCCAGTGTTCTCAGGCAGGTTCTAATCCCTGGACTTTCAGTCCTTGTGCACTAGCGAACTTCACTGCATGTGGCTTACAAACCAAAGCATTGAGCTTAGACCATTGCACTCTTATCACCAAAAAAAAAAAATGGTAGCAATCATGTTTATCTACAAACAAATACAAGACCAACAACTTCCAATTCCTCGTCAGCAATGTACAGATCAAGTATAGCCTCAAGAAGACTAAAATGAACCACTGAGTAATCAGAAAAGCCACTCCTGACCTTCTGACCTCTGACCAGTACAAATGTCACTTCTGGTAGCAAGCTGCAGTGATGGCACTGATTTAAAAACAGCATTCTTTCCATTTCCTGTGCATCCATGAAGAAAATACAAAATGCATTGATACCAGAATGTCAGCTGTGGGTCAGTTAAACCCTGACAACCTGATCTGGCTAACAAATGGAGATGCAAATGAGTTATTGACTTAAACTGCTCATTTCCCTTCCTGTTTACACTGTCAGGGCTTCAAGACAGCGACTTTAGTGAGGAGTTAACATTAAAGACAGAATGTTTTTGTTAGAAGTAATGGAGTTCAATATCCGATTTTATTACCAAAGCACATGATAATCTCAGTATCATCAGACTCCAGCAGCTTTAAGAGCAAAGTGGCTCGGTCTGGATAAACACTTTGTCTAAAGGCTGAAATTGATCACCTGTAATCGTCCATCAGCAATATCACTAATCTGCACTTTTATTTAACTGGTTAACAGCTGTACATTTGTTGTTTTAGATGCTTTAACAGACTTACAGGAAAGAAGGATATGACCATTTTATTTATCAATTTCATCGAGTACATTTTCTGTAATGTGTTTGACCCGGTGTTTTTATCAAATCAGATAAGTATGGATACTGCGTTTTCGTTTCATTACATACCCTGATGTCTGTGCATGCTCTGCCTTTCTTGTACTCCTTGTGGTTGGCTCGTTTGTCCAGCTTGGTCCACAGGGCTTTGGCCTTCCAGGAGGTGACGGCCTCTTTCAGGCTGCTGTAGAAGCCTCGGTGATCGTCCGGGTCGAGCTCCAGCTGCCTGCACAGCAAGCCGAAAGCCTGGAGGGTGCCTTTACACGTGGAGGCCTGAACGAAGTTCTCGAAGAGCTGGCTGGCCTGAGAGCTCCTCTCCTCCTCCGTTTCCCCCATCACTTCTCTCCTCCCTCGCTCCCTCTTTCCTTCGGTCAGAAAGGGAGCTAGCTAGCTCAGGGTGAGGCTGCTGCGGGCGTCATCTCCGACCAATGCTGGAAAAGAAATGGATGAAAGTGAATCGAGTGTCTGGTTGCAGACAATCACACAAGTACGCTCATTCTAAAATAATCAGGTGCATTACAGCTCCGACTGCTTTAAAATTAGTGCCTTAACGGTGGATCTAATCATTTTCAGGTGTGCTGTCTTATTTAGGAAGGACAACACATCTTTGTATCATTTCATTCGTGCATTTTGTGAATTTCTGTCATTTTTATAAACCCGTGGAATTCCTAGGCATTCGCATGAACCTATAGTAAAATATGTTTCAGTTACATTTTGCTCAGAAGAATTTTTTAAGGGTGCCAAGAATTTGTGACTGGAGCTACGAGGCAACCAACATTCCTCACTTCAAGATACACTGTTTGGCACATGAGTAGTCTTCTTCTTTCGGCTTTTCCCTTCAGGGGTGGCCACAGCGAATCATCACTCTCCACCTATCCCTATCTTCTGCANGAACATGTCCAAACCATCTTAATCTGGCCTCCCTAACTTTGTCCCCCAAACGTCCAACATGAGCTGTCCCTCTGTACCTTTGTTTTTTTTTTAATTAGAGAGAAAGCCAAGAAACCAATATCAGGCTTCAAACCTGTCTTGTCTATTCGAATGCATCTGTGGTGTTCACTTTCAGTCAAATGTTCGACTACATGAACTAATTTGTATCCTGAGCCATTGGGTTTTGTCGTGAAGGTCCTGTTGCCAGCAAATATCCGACTCGGCAGCGAATCCTGGCAGTCTTTCACTCTCAGGTCTTCATGATCTTTTTATACGCATCAGCCTGTGCCTTGAGGTTTCTCCATCAAAGAGCTGTGTACATGTCCCAGTGGAGTCAGCACTGAATACGACACAAAGTCCACGTCGGCTGGGGATTCACATGACCGGCAACACGGTGAAGTCTGTGACCTCTGAACACAGGAAGATCATCACAGTGTGGGGAAAGCATTTGCACAGAAGGCCGAGTGGTCTGTCTGGAGGATGTTTGGTAACAGTGAGCAGGATGAAACAAGTGTAATCGGAGAACGTCGCGCTGAAGTGTGCTGATTATAAAGGAAGGTGTTTGATTACACCAGGCCCGTCTGCTCGTAATGGATAGCCTTCAGCTCTGAAAGAAGTACAGGATAGAGCTGTTGATACAAAACTACTGTATGAGCATGGTGTGCGTAATGTCCATGTATCAAATGTATAAAACTGCAGTAACTCATGTGACCATAGACTTTAGTGTTGTAGAATGACACTAACAACATAACCTCGAACAACATAACCTCGAACAAAATCTGAAATCGAGAAGTTATCCCACGTGACTGGAGCTGAATTTTTAGAGTAATCTCATAATAGGCGATTGGGATTCAACAGTCTAGCAGCTCGCTCTGAGCAGTTTTAGACATACCTTTGTTCAACTTCTGTTGGAGGTGATATCATTACCCAGGGTTGGCACGTTTCAGTGAAATTTCCAGCATAACTACACTTAGAAAAACCACACAAAAGACACGAATCTAGGCAGAGGGAGATATCCGTCTTCTTTTTCTCAGCTTTGGCAGGGGAAAACAAGTATTTCACATATTTCTGATAACATGGACACAATCCACTCCATAAGCTGCTTTGTAATAATCCTGTTTTCCCTCTCCCAATCTTTGCAACAGAAATGGTTCTGCACTTCACAGACACACTGTTTGCACTTACACTTTGCCTTTTTGTGAAAATTCACTAGATTTAATTCACGGCGGCCACTGAGTATTTTTTAAACTAGCTCAATCTGGCAACCCGTTCATTAACTGTCATGTCTGCTGCTCCCTGAGTGAAACTGTTCACAGAGGAAACAGGGGGCAGTGAGAATTCTGGCCCTATATGCTTCTATTAGCACTTGTTGCAGTTCTCATTTTTGACCACTAGGTGCAATTCAATTCAATTCAGTTTTATTTGTATAGCGCTTTTAACAATGGACATTGTCACAAAGCAGCTTTACAGAAAT
>CM074951.1:23618360-23628694 GCA_037577455.1 Pangasius macronema | reverse complement strand
AAGAAGTCCGGTTGGTTAAAATCTATCCACTGTCCACTGATGGAGTCCTGAGTACGAAGCTGCTCGTGGCAACTGCAACCCCAAAGCCACTACAGCAATCGTAGTCCCAAGCCATTACTGTACAGCTCCCCATATGAGATCCCCAAACCATCTCCACAGCCCCCAGGTGGCACCATCCCTAGCAAACCAAACGGTTCTTCGGTTGGGTGACAGCATCCAAACATCCCAGTTCACCACAACACTTTATGCCTGTGAACCCTCCAGACCTGCCCCTGTACCTAAGAAAAAAATAATGTGTTTTCAGCCTAGACTTAAACACTAAGACTGAGTCCCGAACACTAAGTGGAAGGCTGTTCCATAACTGTGGGGCTTTGTAAGAGAAAGCTCTACCTCCAGCTGTAGCCCGCAACATTCGAGGTACCAACAAATAGGCTGCACCTTTTGATCTAAGTAGGCGTGGCGGATCATAAAAGACCAAAAGTTCGCTCAGGTACTGTGATGTGAGACCATTTTGTGCTTTATACGTCAATGGTAGTATTTTATAATCAGTACAAAATATGAAATAATAAAGTGCAATAATAACGCAAAACCTAAGTGTGGTAGCACAGTCGCAACCGCCACGTGATCGTGCAACATCTAGAAAGGGGAGCAAAGGGCTTATATTCAATTCAATTTTACTTTATTAACAATGGCCATTGTTGCAAAGCAGCTTTACAGAAAAAATATAATGTCAGGATATAGGCAAGGAAAAACTCCGAGACGATATGAGGAAGAAACCCTGAGAGGAACCAGACTCATCTGGGTGACAACAGATAGTGCAACTATAAATAACTCCCCTCTATAACTGTGTACTACACGGTCAATCTGTCATAGCAACACTATTTTTTTTGAATCACTGGTCACCCTAAAGTGGTAATTAGTAATTTAACGTAATTTAAAATGGATGTTGTTGCGAATCAGGACTGTATGAAGATTCACATTTGTTGAATGGCTGATAGAAATGCTGGGATTCTGCCCTACCTGCTGCTGTTGAGGAGCTGCCTCTGATGCATTTATGTGTAACATTTGCATTTGTCCTTCCCCAAAAAAAAAAAAAGTGCAATGTTGGCATAAAGTATAAATGAATGAAAGTAGAAATGAATGACATTTAAAACATTGACATTTAAAAAAGTGTAGATAAATTAGGTGTCACATGGCATCATTTATCCCACACCTCTGCTAAAATGCTGAAATCTTCTTGCCCCACCATGTGAATGTGCATCATTTCCACACCCCCTAACAGCTGTCCAAGAACCCCAAGCGTAGCAGCCCTGTTGCATTTTTCTTCTAAGGGGTCCAAAGATTTCACATGGAAAAACCCAACAGTGACTCTATATCTTCTTACTGGGCGTACAAGCACAGAATTTAAGTGTAGTCTACTTATTCATTGTTTTCCTACTAGGGGTCCAAGCACCAAGTGTGCAACAGCCCCATAGTGGTGTTTGTATCCAAACACTCAACGTGAATAACCATATAGTGATTATAAAATGTCTAATTAAGGGTCTAAACTAAGTGTATGAGATTATGTACAATATAACATCATCCTATCCTGCCCCCTCACTACCGCTGATTGACAATAGTATCGCCCGTGACTTGGAGGGGTGTAGGCTTTATCAGTTTGCCTCCGAAGTCTGACAAAATAGGCTATTAAAGTTCATATAAGACTACAAATTATCCTAAAAGGAAATACATATTACAAGTTAACAACACGATTTATTTTTCCTGTCGTAAAGCTGCAGACACCACGTTTTCCAGCACGTTTAAAATTGTCCAACTTGACAGCCATTGAGATAGATGGAATCCATCGGTGAATCCCAATACCATCAATCATCTCAAGCCTAGTCCAAGCACTAGGTGGGAACATTCTAGACACTGTGGATGGAAGACTTGGGTACAAACCCAAGGAAAAAGAAGTGAATCTGGATTAAAAAGGAGGCACGACTCTTTCATAGTTAATTTTTGTTTATTCCATGAGAAACTTGCAAAGGGTGAGGTCTTGCTGGGACAAAAGAAACTGGTACAAATAGGAAAATGGCCAATCTTAAATCAGTGAAGATAAGCTGAATGTAGATTTCGTTTGTTCCATTTTTGTCACTTGCACCAGATGGCCAGGTATTGCTTTCATCATAGGCATAAAGTTGATGTAAATGAACAGTTGATGTACTGCCGAAATGCTGAGTGCACAGCTGCCCAGAGAACAAGACAGAGGAAAGAAAGAGGGAAAAAAAAGTGTATGAAGGAAGTGCTGACAAGTTCCCGCCTGGGAAAAACAGGAAGGTCTAAAATGTGGCTCAGCTGCTAAAGGACATTTCATTATAGGGACACCAAGAAACTCAAGATCATATTTCAGCTCAGTGGTTAAGACTTTGGCCTCCTGATTGGAAGGGCATGAGTTCAATCCCCAGCACCACCAAGCTGCCACTGCTGGGGCCCTTGAGCAAGGTCCTTAACCCTCAACTGCTCAGTTGTGTAAATGAGATAAATGAAAGACGGTCCATGTTTTATATAACTAAGCACACAGCATACATTCCAGTAAATGTTTATTTGCTTTTAAAATCCTGTGGTGAAGAAAGAATTCAAAGCAGTCCCGACACGGAAATTACAGAGTTGTCAAGAGTGAGAAGACATCTAGCTGCACACAGAACATTGTGCTCTGGAAAACCAGTCAGTGAGAGGAATTCAAACAATTCTCTAAACTGAGTAAGAAGCAGAGAAACACATGCATTAACAATTCCAGCCTGTTCAAAAGAACATCTACTCCATCTCTCCTTGTGGGCAACTCTTCTCATCATGCCTTGTGATATGATCTGGTAACAGCAAACTAGACAACACCCATTGTTTTGCAGACATTTCCTGAACCCCCAAATCAGTGTTTGACTGGATCTCCCACAATCTCCCCGAAGGCAACAATGGACAACTATCCAAAAAAAAATGGATAGGAACGACAAAGGAATTCAAGTTCAAGTTCATGTAAGATTTACTGCTATTCCTCTCATCAGAAACAGACACAAACAAAACAAAAAAAACAAGTAGATCTCAGCGCTAACATCACTGATGGATATGTCTCCTCCATAAGCAACATTTGACCTTGCTGTGACCTTGATCCTTTCTGGATCAATTCCAAAACCTAATCAGTTTATCTGCTAGTTACAGGCACAATCCCATATAAATCCTACATATATGTTTAAACACTCATTCTTGAGATAACGTGCTAACAAGAATCTTGGATGGACCCTCATAAGGACAGACTGATAACCTGATGACATAATTCCGTCCCCTCCGCCAGCTACACTTCACAGACCCCCTTGTGAGGGTCCCTGGTTGAGAACTGTATAAAATTTAATGTAAGGGAACCCAAAACCCAGTGGCTTTTACACACCACCAACAAGATATACGGTAAATATTACCCAATGAATACTCACCTGATCCTAGTGTAGTCTTGACGTTGTTTCTGTAATTCCTGAAAGCGACTGTAGAGTAAAAGCTAGGGTTTAGAACGTCACAGCACTTCCCTCAATTCCTATGAGTGTGTCTTATCCAGGAGATTTCAGATGTTCTCTCCGCTCAGAATAGCAGAGTTTCATATTTCAGTTTCCAGGAGGGTGTGATCGCATAGCCGTCCGCCAGGTTACAGAAGGTTAGGACACCTCATGAAGGTCTTTTTATAAATGAGTAAGGTAAATACATTAAGCAAGAACAACTTCTCCTATAAAGGAATAATCAACACTGTGTAACACGATGGGAAATTTCCCTCAGGACATCCTTCTGGTTTATAACGCTTCACCTATACTGATACATCTGCGAATTATGAAGAAACAATATCCTGGTTAACTTCCTGCTCCTGCTTTTGCAATTTTTCCACCCAATAGGAAGAACAGAAATGTGTTTCTGCTCGAATGTTAATCACGCACAACAGCTAAGCTTTTCAAATGGCAGCGGTGGGAAAGCTTCTGTTTACTTTGGATTTAGGCTTTTCCGGTATGCCGAGACTGTTCGAATGCGATCCCGCTAATTCCGCACTATGCACTCGCAGGGGTAGACGTAGATTAGAGCTGTGGTGATCTCTGGGGTAATGCAGTCTCATTTACATTTTTTTGTCTTTTTTTCTTACAGTACACAAACTCAGCGTTACAAGTAAAAGAGCAACCCTTTTTCTAACCAGGAACCTTTCTGAAACCTGAAAGCGAAACGTGCCTGAAAACGTGCTGTGTAGGTTTTAAGATTCGACCAGAAACCGAGCCAGAACTTGGTGCTATAGGGTTCCTGATTCAATCTTGTAAGATGCTTATCCTTGTTTATAGAAGCTAAAATACATGCACATGTGCACATGGGTGCAAAAGGATCATGTTACTTATTACAGCAGCCTGAGACCAGTGCTGAATAGGCACACTAAATGCTGAATTATTGAGTTATCAGTCATGATGGCATACTAGCCGCTGTTGCTAGCTATGATAGCACACCCATCTTAGCAGAGGCAAGATTTGTCCCCAAGTCAGTGCCAATTATTTTTTGCTTAAGTCACTGTTAAATGTAACTATAAAAACAATGAGAAACGTCAGGAAAACAAATTAGTTCCTGTTATCACTTGTGTTACAGCAGCTATAAATACTCATTCCTTCACCAGCCTCTCTGTTTTCTTCATCTCTGGAAGTTAACAAGGGGATAAAATGCAGCACTACACTAGAGACGGCACTGATCAGATACCCAGGATCTGTATTGAGCCGATATCAGCAAAAACAAAAAAAAAATTATATCTGTACTACAAGTGATTTTTGCATGAAAGAGTAAATAAAGCTATGTTTTTCTGTAAGTCATGTTTTTAGCTATGTATTTAAGTGAAGTTCTTTTAAAGCTAAGTACTCTTTAATGGAAAAAAAAAACCCCAGCAGTCGAGGATTGTCGGCTGATACCAAGGTTTCAGTGTTGGTATTGGAAAAGTACTCGTCACATGACCGCAAAAAGCATAAAATTCCTGTCCTGAAGACTTTCCCATGGCAGAAACCTCAAAAGTACCAGATTTATGTCAAAACGCTAGCACTAAACGTCTTGTTTTATCAACCTTAAACAAACATCTCATTACAGAACCTTACAAGACATTTTATTCTTAAATAACAATGCATCTGGCACACAAGTCCCTGCATACGCTGCTACTGCAGAAATCATAATGCATTAAAGCAAGCGCATTAACATAACCCTGTGATTTGAATTACAGCTTGATCTACTTTCTGAACTGCTGTAACAGAAATCAACACCTCCTGACCAGTCAGAATCATGCTGTGGTATAAAAGTTATCCGCACGGTATTTTAAAGAGCCCGGTTGATCTTCTCTTGTGTAAAAGTTATTACCGTGATACTGACAAATGACTGAGCGAGAGCAGAAAGGCCCACAGCCCCGACACAAAGCTCTGAGCCTCCCACAGGAGCTTATTGCTTTCTGCAGATGACTAGCGCTAATTGTGACATTCAGCACAGAGCCAAGTCTCTCCCTCAGTGCGTTGCTGTAAAGCTCTCCTCATGGCCGTGGAGGGGAACACTGCTGGGGCACCGGGTGAACTTCGCTGGACTTGACTGTGAGGCCACTGCGCTGGAGTATTTTTGTCATTCCTCTCTGCTGATACACAGCGCAGCCCTTATAAGTCAGCGATACACTCCTGGAAACTGCTGGTGCTCGACCATGAAGGTAGGAGGGTGTGTGGGAAAGTTCACACACGAAAGCATGTCGCTGGAGATCCTGAGTGTGGAAGCATGGTTTGTGCTAGGGGGATTTTATGCTAAAAGAAAATAAATGACTAGGATAAACTTTTCATACAAACTACACTATATGGCCAAAGGTATGTGGGCACCTGACCATCTCAGCCACATGTGGTTCTTATTGTGGTTTGGTATTGTTTCTTATTGCACATAATTAAATATATATTTAAAAAAAAGTTGGCTTGGGGGAATGTTATTTCTGAAACCATACTCCTCTGTCATCGAGAGCTTGTGAGGTTGAATTCCAAGGATACAACAACCATCCATGGTTGGGAGTCAAAGCTGGCCATGCTTTCTGGGTGGGAGGGATAGTATACTCTCTCTCCCCCGTCAATCACAGCAACACTAGCCAATCATGGGCATCTTTGATCTAATGTATGTGGAAGAGGGCAGATAGCCCTCTTCTTCGAATGTGATACACAGCATGAAAAGACATGTCTCGGAAGAAGCACGTGTTAGCCTTCACGAAGAAGACAGTTTCTTCTTTCAATTTCTGCAGTACTACAGCTCTGTTCTTTGGTTCCGTTTGTGCTTCACAGCTCTGTTTAGCAGCTCACATCTACAAAAAAAAAAAAAAAGCTGCATCCCAAAACACACATCATGTTTGATTCAGTTCCTATAGTCCTGTCATCAGAACAATTCACGTTCTTAGACGCGCTCTGACTGGATGCTTTGGTTCCTACTTGAGTACGAGCGCTGTGTTCTCACCTTCACAACTGAACTGCTCCAAAGAGGGAAAACGCTTCAGGGTTCGATTCCAGCAGACTAAACGCTGCAAATCTGAAAGTAACCGAGCTGACTTTCTGCAACCTCCTGTCGCCAAGTTATGCAAAAACTCCCAGGTTGGATGAAAGATGGACTGTGTCCTTTGTTTCAGTTGATTACCCTGTTGTCACGTCAGTCAACGACATGCAAATTCAATATGTACAGTACATTAGTGTATTGGATTAGAAATTCTCAGAAAACGGTTAGTGCTTCCATGTTTCATGAGTCTTATGACCAAACCTTTCATGCAGGTTTTTCCCCCTAAACCTAGTCCTGCAATGTCATGTTATTGCCCTGAAAATGTACAGAAAACCAGCAATATGTACATTACACCAATACCTCCGTAAACAGCTCAATAATGTCTTAAAGAAGGAACATTCCATTCCATGCAAGTCAGAGGTTCATGATCAAGGCCTCAACAACACTCAGGTGTCCACCGTGGTACGGCTAAATGGAGTCGTACACCTTTTAGCCTCATTTGTTGGTTTCTGTAAACTGAAACGTGTGACTGGGTGGCACACTGGAGCTTGGGCTTGCCTGGTGAGATAGCTAAAGAATTTATGATTTGTCCATGCGTGATGATCAAATGGACCAAACAATACAATAAGGACTGGATCTATGGCTCGAGAACATATCCATATAAACAAGAAGAAGAAAGAAGGCAATATGTCCGTTTCCCACAAAAATAGTCTATAACAGTCTGTATGTAGCTTGAACACTTCCATTGTTTTCTGGGCTCTGAGTTTAGTATGATTGGTGACGTGTGAATGCTGTTTTCAAGGCTGGGAGTGGGGTTCGAGTCGGGGTTCGTGCCAACCCAACCGTGGCAATTCGGTACATCAGGTGTGGAAGGTACCCATACTTGACACTACATTTCTTGCAACGTGATTGGTTCAGTTTGTCACATTATTCATTGTTAATGCTTTTGTGATGCTGGGGAAAGACTTTCAGCACAGCTAAAAACCTGCTTTTATACCAGATTGACCCCATGTTAGTAAGTATTTCTGCACGATCACATCCCACTCATCCAAAAACAGAAATGGATGAACCGACCATGTGATGTATAGAATGGTGTAATCGAGCCACAGTTTGGAAGAAATTATTCTATGTGAAAGCAAACCTCACCAACAAACGAGCCCAGAATCGGTCCTGGGTGCGGCCTCGGGTGTGAAAACGCTTCTAAGTCCACATGTCCATCAAATCAATTAATATAAATTCAAGCAAAGTGCATCACAATACAAAGAAACAGGAAGAGAATTAGAAAAAAATCTTTCAAACAAAAAAGTAGGAGGATTTTTTTTTAATGTGATCTATTTATTATTATTTCCATGCCTAATTTGTACATATTATGATACATATAGATATACATATATATATTTGCTCGTCATGTTTCATACTTTTAACACATGATCAACTCCATAATGCCATAAAGTCAAATCAGGCCAGAAATAAGACTAAACCTGCTGAATTATACAACTCCTCCTCACGCAATGGCATGTTAAGAAGTCTCATATGAGAAAATGAAGAGTTTTAACAGAAAGTTAAACACTTGTTCATTGGCCACATTTTGCACAGCTGCTGCTGAAATATTTAGGTTAACAGTGCACTTGATACTAAACACTAACCCAACCTGACACCTGATATCCCACCAAAACTTCACTTTATGCTCATTTTTCCTAAATATAACCGCCTCATTTGAGAATAAAGAGTGAAAATATACACTCTAGTCACAGTAGCTTTCAAAATAGTTCATAAATGTGTCAAATTTGAGCGTTTGACTTGAAGTTTCTCACACAAAACTCCTGTCAAACTCACTCACCTTCTATATTTCTCTCTCTCTCCCACTCACTCAGTCAGTCACTCACCGCCTTTACTTGACGTCCAGCTTCTTTCTAATCCAGTGCCTACCTTCTTAACTTCATGTATAAATCCGTAAACTTCCTGTCAGCTTTTCTGGAGGGTGTCAGTCTTTAAAAACAAACCTAACCTAAGAAAAATACTCGTTATTGACGTGCTCCCGCTTCCCCTTCAGCTGTTCGTAGCCTTTCTCAGGCACTGCAGCGGGTAAGCCTCTTATATTTTATAACTGTAGGCGGGGCTTCGGGGTGTCATCGTCCAATCAGGAGCGAGGATAAACTTGGTGCGTCCAATCCAAATCGAGGATTGACTTCCGAAACCATTTTGCTAAACGCTATCTGTAGTGAATATTAAATGAATATAACAAGAATATAAATCATTTTAAAAGTCATATATAATAATTTTTAAGGCTACTGCTTTTAAAAAATATATAGTATTTTTTAAAAATAAAAACAAAGCTAATGGAAGAAATTAAAAACTAATACAAATAATTAAAAATAATTAATAATTGTTAGTATATGAATAATAACAGTACTGAAAAATGGCAAGCCTATAAACTACATTGCACAAACAAGCACACACAAGCAGGCAGCTCATATTTTAGCGCATTTGCCACATACCAGCTGCCACAGAGGGGCATCAGTTTTCAGAGGCATGTCACCATGTCACCCTGAATAAGGCTAAACATACACATGGCCCTTAGCAGTTAACACCAATACATCTAATCAGCCTCACAGGACTGTGCACTTGTAGCACCAATTAATTTCATTCATCAAATCATAAATCAATATGCACATAAAACTCTACATGACTATACATAAATGCAGAAAGGATATTGTTCATATCACACTCTCCAGTGTCACCCAGATGAGGACGGGTTCCCTTTTGAGTCTGGTTCCTCTCAAGGTTTCTTCCTCATATCATCTAAAGGAGTTTCTAGGACCGTTTGCATGTTTTTCTGTTTCCTATGTTCTGTAAAGCTGCTTTGAGACAATGTTCACTGTTAAAAGTGCTATACAAATAAAATTGAATTGAATTGAATTGAATGAAATCATAAAAAGGTTACAGGTGCACATAGCAGACTTATAGAAATACAGAATGTCTCTATGTAGTGTGAGATTATAGTAAGAGAGCTTGTAGTCTGTTGCCATCTACAGGACAAGGAGTTTGTTGAGTTACTATTTCATGTATGGTTTAGAGACAGTGGCACTGAGGAACAGAGCTAGAGGTAGCAGAGCTGAAGATGTTGAGGTTCTCTTTGGGAGTGACGAGGTTGGACAGGATTAGGAACGNTTGAGGATGCAGAAGATAGGGATAGGTGGAGAGTGATGATTCACTGTGGAGACCCCTGAAGGGAAAAGCCGAAAGAACAACAGGTGGTGAATTCAGACATATTGAGTTTTTGAATTTTCATATTTTCTAATATTTCTTGCCATTATTAAAACAAAATCCCGCAGCATGTGATACATTCTGAAATCCTTAAGGTGTTGACTATTTCCATGTGGAGAAAAAGTGTTTATATCACATTCCAATGAGACCCATTTTACTGACATTTTATTGAACATATGATAGTTCGGTAACTTTGGACGAATCCTTTCATTGCCTTAGGATTTTACATTCATCCTCAACGACACGCTTAAATCATTGTTTATTGGTGGCGTACTTATTCACGGCATCAAAAATCAAATCAGTACTTAAAAAAAATCTTCTCCAAATTCATTATTATTACACTATATAGCCAAAAGTATGTGGACACCTGATCATCACACCCATGTGCTTGAACATCCCATTCCAGATTTATTTGGAATAAAATATTTGGTGTTATAATAATCTCCACTCCACTCACAGTCGTGGCCTAATGGGGGCAGTCGTGGCCTAATGGTCTGAGAGTCGGACTTGTAACCCGAAGGTGAACCTGAAGG
>CM074951.1:23591296-23602816 GCA_037577455.1 Pangasius macronema | reverse complement strand
ACCTAATGCATCAGCAGTGGATGTGTAAAATCACCAGAGGAGCACTGACACCATTCTGAGTACAGAGAAAACGCTAGGAATGTTCCTAAATTTCCCAACATTTCCTTTTTTTCATATTTTTCCGATGTAGGAATTTGCCATTTTACGTTATCGACATAGCCGTGCTGGTCTGATCGCGCATACACAGCATAAAACATTTAAAAAAGTATTTAAAGCAACCAGATTTTCTTCATCATCAGTGTTCGAAAGCTGGATACAACTTAAGATCAGTTGCTTGAATCTGATTGGTCAGAAGGTGTTGATTAATCTTCTGTAACAGCAGCTCTGAGAGTAGTTCAAATCACAGGTTTACGCTAACGTGCTCATCCGAGTACGTTACTGTTTCTATAGTAACAGCTCATTCACATAGACGTCACTAAGTGCGAAGAAGTTCACTATTGTTTCTATAGTAACAGCTAACTCACAGCAGACGCTCCATAGACAATAAGTCCATAAGAAAAACGTTAATGGAAGGAGTCTCCAGTGTCGGTGCTTCGTAAGTTTTCAGGAAAATCTTCAGGAAAGCTACATTTTCTTAAAGAGAGAGAGAGAGAGAGAGAGAGAGAGAGAGAGAGAGAGAGAGAGAGAGAGAGAGAGAAAAGCGAGGCTGGTTAGGGAACACGTATTTACAGCTGCTGTAACGTAAGCGATAACAGAAGCTAACTTCCACGTAGCTATAAACGGTTAAAAAGCATGACGTGGTTGTTAGTCTTGATAAACTGGGTGGTAATTTGGATCATATCATGGATTATTTTCCTATAACAGCACATCACTAAGTGTTTTATTTCTCACGTGTTTTAAACATTTATTGATGGAATTCAGCAACGCTCCTTAGACGACCATTACGTTTTATTTTGAGTCATTACTACTGTAAAAACAGTCACAAATAGTGTATATGTCATGATGTCTACGTGACCTATCTCGACCCCTGGTAAAAAAGGCTGAATATTCCTTTAATTTAATAACACTCTGGAAACAAGGATGGAATAGTCAAATCTTTATTGCTGCCATGAAACTGGGGTGAAATACACACTCTCTCTCTCCCAGTCTGAGATGTTGAGGTCAGGTTACTGAGCGCTGATTATGAACGGTATAAAACGCTCCAGTAAAACAACACACACGTTCATCTCTCTGCACTAATCTCCACGCTTCTTATTGCATGTCTGTTTTTTTTGGGGTGTGTTCCTGCTGTAAATGAAGCTTTGGTATTAGCTGCATAGAAGCACCAGGATGCTGATAATAGCTCTAATATCGGAACTGTTTTGGAAAAGTAATGGCACCCTACAAATCTATCTCCAGGTGAAATTCCTCTTGCGCTTCCAGTGTTTTCCCAGATGCTGTTTTTCGAAAACATTCCACGAGCAGCAGGGATATCAGGAGGAGCTTTTTACTTTCACGCCACGGAAAGCGCTCAAAGCTCACGCTTACGCAACATTGCCAACGCGACATCACAGAGTCTGGGCCGGCGAGACCGACTTCCATTCAGAGGAACGTGAGCTGAGCAAGCCGGGAAGCGGCAGAGTAACATGAAGCGGCTGTAAGCGGAGTACATTATACATTAGAGTTCCTGAAGTCTATTTCCGTCATGAATAAATAGCCCCTGACTCTAGAAATGCTTGTTAATGCTTGAATCTAAAACAGTACACAAATGCTTTAGAAAACCTAGAAGTGCTTTTCATCCTCCGATAGTTTTAGCATTCAGGCACGATATACAACCCAGACACATCTGGTTCGTGAACCGAGCCTCCGCAGCTGCTGTTGTGAAAAATCTTCTGAAAAATCACACTTCCTTATTCACAGCGCTGAGGAAAACTCGCACGGTTACGATTACGATTACGTTCTTGATCTATCAAATGATTAGTAAATCTATGTATTTACATATATAAAAGATGAAACCTGAACTGTAAGTTGTGTTTGGTGGAAAAAAAAAAAATAGAGAAAGCTTGTGCTGTGGTCAGGTCGAACTTCCTGTATCGTTCTCAAGAAAAAGAACTTCCTCAAAAAAAAACTAAAAATGTGTGTCAATGCAAAATACTTCCAACGTTAGTGTGCTAGTCCAACTGAAAAAGCAACGAGTTACTCGCACAACCTCGCGACTGTTAGCGTAACAGCAACTTTCCAAAAACCTGCAACCTTTTTTAAATAAACCTTAGTCATAAATAAGTTATTAGGGAAGAAAAAAAACAGAATGCTGATGAACCAAGCGAGGTAATCTAAAGGACTGAACGAACATATCATAAAACAGGAAATAGGCACAGAGCAGTGAGCTAGCCTTCGCGTCCCTGTTCTCCCGCCTTGTGCTTGATTCGGGAAGTCTGGGAAACGAGTCACGGGCGTCTGTAAACTGTGACGGAGAATCGTTTACAGTGCGTGGACTGGTCTCGGACCCTGTTGCGTCACGCTTTCTACAAAGCAGTCGTTGGTATCGGACCCTAACGGGGGCGCTCTGGGGGCCAGAGCTGGAGCGTATGCATAGCTATTGTAGAAAAGAAGAGAGAAGACAAGAGAAGGAGAGAGGGAGAGGATGAGAAAGAGGACAAGGTTCAGTATTTCATGGTGCTGGACGCCCTGAAGTAGGACAGGAACTTGAAGCACAGGCTGACCACGAAGTACCAGATGTGGCGCGCCATCTGCGAACGTGCGATGAAGACACGCCAGATCAGGATCACCAGGACCGTGTTGAAGGTGTAGCGGATGTTTCGCAACCTGGAGATACGGAAGCGCAATGACAGACCATGCGTCACTAAAATTTGAACTCACTGTTGATAAGAAAAAAAAACTGAAACCACAAAATCCTCTGAGGGCACATTTATATTTAAATGTTTATATTTTAAGAAAACGTTCCTCCATTTTCTCCTTAAATTGGTCCAGGCCAATTCCCGCCCACCAGCCAGCACTCCCCTACCACAGGACAGGGGGAGAGTGAACGATAACACGTGCTTCCTCTGAGACACGTGACCACATCTTTCCCGAAGTGCCGCGTCACATGGTAACACACTCAGAGGAAAGCGCTATCTACCCTCTTCCACATACATGAGCCCACAGACACCTACGAATGGCTAGTGTTGCTGTGATTGGCCTGGGAGACAGCGTTA
Source organism: Pangasius macronema (assembly GCA_037577455.1). NCBI lineage: Eukaryota > Metazoa > Chordata > Actinopteri > Siluriformes > Pangasiidae > Pangasius > Pangasius macronema. The sequence continues at coordinate 23,599,682 of CM074951.1, read as the reverse complement.
TGCCCCTCCCATGCAGAGAGCACAGCCAATCCTGCACTCTTGGACTCCCGGACTGTTGTGGCATCATTGGGATTCAAACTCGCAATCTCAGGAATACCTCCAAGAAGCAGAAAGGCGTAGTTTTCAGGCTCTAAACGTAGCTCTGCATTATATTCTAGCTCTGACAGCTTCAGAAGCAGTTGCTGTACTGCAGATTCGCCCATTACACCACCAATCAATTAGGACGCCTATCAAATAACCCGAAGCCTGCAATATGTGATGGCGTCATTATGTAAAGTTAGTGTTCACCCAGCGGCCACTTTATTTCAAAGTAAAGTAATACTAGCTGTACCTAACAGACTGCTGTAGCTCTCACGGTAATGTGGAATCCATAAAGTCTTGGCACCATTACATTCAGAAGCTGCTGATTAATAGAAACTTGTCTTGCACCATACACAGGCCGTTCTTTCATATATGACAATAGAACAGAAACTTTAAAATGCACGCATTTATGCAAAAAAAATACTTCAGGCTAAAACAGGCAACTCCCTCATATCAAATAAATAAATGTCCATATTAATTAATAGAAATTTTGATCATTTGTTGACCTGATCTTACCCTCTCAGGCTTGAGCAGTCAGGACGCAATTTAATGCTTTATTTATTTATTTAAAATCTAATGTATAATAATGTACAAAGGTTATTTCAACTTGCAATTATAAATATGTATGATAGCCTTTTTAACCTACCATATGGGTAAAATCAAATAACATAATGTTATGCTAGCCATTTTTACTTTCTATCTTTTTATTTATTTATTTTTTTTTCATTTATTCATGTTTCATTTGATTCCTGTTATTTTTAAAGCTTTATTTAAGTTACTGTCATTCAACCGTCAACAAACTCAAGTAGAAAAGTGCTGGAAATTTGAGCTGGAAATCTAACTGGAATTAGATTTCATAGGAATCAGGATGTTTGGCTTCATCATGAGCTCCTTAACTGTCTCCTTAACATTTCTTTTCTCAGTCAGTTACTGTCTATACTGAGCATTTAAATGATCAAAAAAAGATCAATTTTACTGCGACTAAAGTGACTGATTCCTGAAGAATTTTACATTTAAAGTATCTTAGTCATATAATTTAGACTCTAACAGAAATTACTGTCAAAATCAGAAGTTTGAATGCTTGGCCATGCTCCTTAAGTGGGAGGGGCATAGTCTGTCTACCCTGTCCATCACAGCGACACTAGCCAATCGCGGGTGTCTGTGAGCTCAGATATGCGTAAGAGGGCAGACAGCGTTTTCCTCCGAGTGTGTGATGCAGCATGAGCAGCAGTGTCTTATAGGACGCACATGTCAGCCTTCACCCTCCCTGGCTGGTAGCTGTGGTATGATGGGAGAGAACTGACTGGTGAGTGGGAATTGGTAGATGACCAAATTGGAGGAAAAAAAAAATACTGGTTTTCTGTTTATTTTCAACCATAAAGTATAATTAAAATATTTGTTTCTGGTTGATATTGAGCAAAATAATCTTGATCATGATCGTGTACGCTGTAGTGGCTGCTAAAGGGTTAAAGCTCGACTCGGACGCGTGCTCACTTGTTGAGATGTTTGCGTGCAGCAGGCAGGCCTGATAACTCCTCGTTCAGCACGTACTGCTTCGTGCCCATGCAGTAATTCTCCATGTATTCGGCCCAGTGTAACTGTCTGACATCAAAGTTAAACACCTGCACAAAAAGAAAAAAAAAAAGGGAAAAAATAAACAACAGGTCAGACCAATTTACACTATTTCATGTGTCATTAATGGTGAGCATAATTTCATATGAGAATAAAGTTATTTACATAATGTGTGGTCTAAAAGTGATATTGCGTAATAAAATAGTTAATTTCCAATAGGTGATTATTGGAGTTGCTCAGCTGGGGATATAAAGCACTCTGTACGCACCAACACACCTTTATCACCCTGTTGTTGCTTATTTTCCAATAACAGCATGTCCCAAAGTGTGTTATTCCTTTTACACCACAGCGATTTGCCAACAATTTAAAAAAAAACCCCGATGTATTAAATAACATCATCCACTTGTAGTTACGTTTGATGTTAAGGAACATCCACAAAACCAGTTTGTTCCTCTTATCACTTATGTTACAGCAGATAGAAACAACGCAGCTTGTCATTTTACTGAGAAACCTCAAAGCGCAGTCTCCCATCCTGAAAACGCAGAGTTACAGCTTTACCTCTGACTGTTACAGAGCACTGACACTGGAGACTCCTTCCCCAAAAGTTACATAAACGTCTCCTTACAGTAAACTTAAGATGTTTATAGAAACGAGAACATACGAGGAACAGCGTGTTAATATAAACCTGTGATTTGCATAACAGCCTGAACTACCGTCAGAGCTGTTGGTGTAGAAAATCTAATTAAACAACATCTGACCAATCAGATTTGAGCATTCAACATTCAGTTTTTTCCAGCTTTATTCATATAATGAGCATTTACTTTAGTGCTTTATGACAGTCAAGTAAAATTTGAGTGTAGTCTGAAACCCTTTATTTAAATAACCCATAAACACTCCAACACACACACACACACACACACACACACACACACACACGCACACACACACACACACACACTTTTATTTATGGAATTTCAAGCATGTTGCCTCGGCTCTGTGTTTACAAAGACTTCATTCAGATCTCATTCACCACAGACATTCAGCCATACAATAACGCACTGTATGAACACACACACACACACACACACACACACACACACACACACACACACACACGCACACGCACACATATAGAGGCTGCCATAATATGCCACGTACTGATTGAATCGAGCCTCTGGTTGATCCTGCACATACATGCATATGCATATATGTGTGTATGTGTATGTATGTGTATGTATGTGTGTGTTGTGCACCTTCCTGTCCTCAGCTCCCAGCTGGTTCAGGAGCATGGTGACGTTGTCCGTGTTCCACACCCACGAGTGGCTGGTGAAGTACTCCAGCACCATCATGGCCTTGTGAAGGCGTGTGATTGTCTTCATCATCCTGCATCACCAGGGAAACAGCTTTAGAGGACACGCAAAGGTTCCCCCCCGCCACACACACACAGTGCGTCTCCTAGTGCCACAAAGACTGTCATTTCTGTTAGCTGACCTACACCAAGTGCTTTCAGTAAGGACTGAATAACTGGTAGCAATGCGCATTTTGAAATGGCCCGGCCGAATGACATGTTGCGCACTAACAATGGATGACATTAAATGAAAATTTTGCACCGCAAACATTTCAAAGTGCTCCGTTCAAGCATTTGCATTAAGCTGAATAAGCTCATTCTCCACACCGAGTGAACATTCAAGTGGCTGATTTAATTAAGCACAGGAATCGCAGTGTAAAAATCAGTCAAATTTCAGTTTTCAGACCATCGTATTGATTGAGGTGATGATAAGAACAGATGAGAAGACAGTGAGACAGGGTGTGAGTGGTCTTGCAAAGAACCTGGGTTTGGAAGACTACATAATTCAGTAAGAAATGGAAAAAAAAGTTAAAAATCACATATTTCAGTGTAGAAGACAGACTAAAATGATTGAGCAAGAATAACGTGCACACATTTCCATTCATCCTATCTGTAGTTGAATTTCAGGAACTATTCATGAGGAGAACCCTTAGGAGAACCCTTCAAAATGGCCAAATTTGGACATATTCAACTATATACGGTATGTTTCCTGGTACTACGGGTTTCCTGAAGATCTCTAGCATTTTAAAGTCTTGTCATCCCCCTAAACACGATATGTAGCATGTAGCTCCAACAACTCGTGTGAGTGTGACATCCACTGTGTAAGGAAAATCACACTTAGCTAGCAAGACTTTAGACTTCTTCAGCCATGGCTCCTTACCCAACATGATCTTTTTAGGCAGACGCCAAAGGGTTAAATAGTAAATAAAACCATTTCCACATGATTTTGGTAAAATACATTTACGCAAACTAGTGTCAGAGCTGCTGACCAACACCTGACCAATCAGAATCAAGAACTCGGTAGCACTGTGGTATAATGTACTTTCAATGCTACAGTAAATCTTGTAAATGTTTGAGCTTATGTTTATGTAAGATTTGACTCAGATAGACTATCATTACTTGCTAGATACGTTATCTTCGTAGCTCCAACTCTTGGTTGAACGACTACAACTGGAGCAATGGAAATTCTTCTTAAGAAAGGTTGCACGAGTTTTACACAAAACTCACCTGAAGTGATAATATTGCTACAGATACAGTTAAAACTTCTGCCCCCAGGTTCCCTCTAAGAGGTACTAAAGACAAACAATCATGCATGACAAACATGATTCATGAAACAAAGAGACAAAGAGCCACACATTCTCTGTACAGCACAAAGAAGAAGTACCCTTTGAGCTCAGATCAGATGCTTTCCAGACCAGAGTCCCAACTCAATTACAGCTGATACAATATTAACATAACATTTGATTTCAGATACCAAACATATGCCATACCTGGGAGAGAGAAGTATGGTCGCAGTTACCTTTTTGGAAAGCCAAATGAGAGTTCTTAATGTCCTCATAACTGAGGCGGTCCTGATGGTGAAGTTTTGTTATCAATGGTTCTCCGATCGTCTTTGGCAGAACCGTTTGGTATCTGGCATGTTTCCAACGTCGGCAAGCTCAAAGAGTAGACGGGGACAGGTCAATCGTGAAGACTTGATGGCATGGCTCACCAAATCAAAAAATAAACAAACTCGATCAACGTGCTTCCAGATTCAAAAATGTGAATGTCTAGTAGCATAAAGTCAAGGCAACTGGGCAGATGTTATAATTTGATGTTGTACCGTTTGTTTAATAAGCGCTTTTCCACTCACACTTCGCTGGAGCCTAAGCGGAAACCCAAAATCAGTCTGAAACTGAGAATCATTGAAGACGATGATCGTCATTGACGTTGCCGATCTGAATTGCTCACTCGCTGTATCACTTTGTCAGTACACCTTGCATTAGTTAGCGACATGTTTGAAACAAGTCAAGGTTTGTACTGTATCTGTTGTCTTGGTCATAATCAGGGTCTAAACAAATGTTAGTGCTGCTTTGTTCAGATGTTAATGATGGAATGGTGAAGTCTGCATTCCAGAAATAAATAATTAAACTAATTTAACACTATGTTTTACACTCCCACATCTGTAACCCGGGTGGTGGAATGACTCTTTGCTAACGCTCAACTTGTACACTTCCTCTCTTAGCTGTAGTTAAATTAGACCCTGAGCATGAGGATACTTTTAGATGGACACTGAAAGGAAAGCACTGCTGTGAGAGAAAAGTGTCTGCCAAATGCTGCAAATCTATAGCTGCATTATAATAAATGGTGAAAATGTGAAAATGTAGGTTGGTTGCTAAAAAGGTTTGCTGCTAAGGTTTCCCTAAACTAACACTGACTCCAGCACCATGAGTGGCTCCAATGTATAATTCAAAGTAAAGCATCTTTAACATTACGCCACTTACCTTGACCTAATGCTACTACTTTGGTTCAACGAGACCGAACCAAAAACCTTGAAAAAAATAGCAAAAAAAAAAAAACCCTCTCTCAGTGTCAACCATGAACAGCCCTCCAATACCTTGTAGTTAAGTAGACAGAAAACCTGGACGTTCATTGATTCTCAGCGGCTGGTAAAACCATGCCACACACACCATGCAAGAAGCCACTGGGAGGAAAGGAGGTGGGGTAGGTCCAAGGGGCATGGCTTTGAGGACCTTACCTAGGCTTCTGCCCCGTGAGCCACAGATAGGCGTCGTAGAGCAGCGCGGGAATGGTGTGGCTCACCGTCGTCCAGTACTGATTGGTAAACGGGTTGGAACGCAGGTTAACATTGGGCCGCCTGAACGCCTGCTCTAAAGGGTTCGTCTTGAACGTCATGTTTATACAGTATTCTGCAGGGAGGTATACACACGCATAGACACACAGAAACAGGACAACGTTTTTAAATGGGACCACGAGCGGAAGGACGGGACAGACAGAGAGAACGAGAGCGCGAGAGACAGAGGGAAGAGGGAAGGAGAGTGAGTGAAAGAGAGTGCAGAACCCAGTAGGTACCGTCTGGATTATGCATTCTCCCCAGTTCTGTAGTATGCAACGTCAAGACATGTCACGTGGAGTTAGACTGAGCACGAGAGGAGGGGGGGATCGGGATGGACGGAGGAAGCGATTTACCTGGGCTCCCGTCCCGTTATCCTGAGGAAGAGATCATAGAGGAATGCTGGCGCCTTGTGGCTCACAGCAATCCAGTACTGATTGATTAGATGATTGGATGTGAGATTTACATTGGGCCGCCTGAAAGCTTGCTCGAGGGGGTTCCTCTTGAAAGTGGATATAACATGGTATTCTAAGAGACAAAAGTGGGGAATTCAATTGGGTAAACTCTGCACAGCAGTATATGATCCTTAAAAAAAAAGCTTTATGAAATAATATAACTTGCCGTTTATGGTAGGGACTGACCGATATATCAGTTTAACCGACAGCGCTCAGTGCTCGCAGAATGGAAGTGCTCTCATGCACGACGGTTTCTCTGCAAGCTTGCTTCAATACTCCATTCTCGCAAATACATTTGTAAATATTATAAATATTTGTATTGGTCGGGCCATAGATTATATGAAATGCGGGAAAGAGCAAGATGATCAATACTTCTGGTCACCCTTGGTGTGTGTAATTTCACAGATCTGTGTCTGTCTAATCTTCTGAAGTATTTTAGCTGCCATGCTAACATAAGCCAGGTGTTTTGGGTGGGTTCTTCAGTACTTTATGAATGTAAAACTTGGTGAGAATAGGGACACTGAGACTCTGCTCACTTTTCATGAGTGTCTTTTCATTTGCTGATCTAATGGTATGTGTTTAGTATTTCAAACTACATCAGGCAAGTTAAACGACCTAAAAAACTATGAAGCTATTATTCGCACAATACTTCTGTAAATCTGAGGAGACTTGTAGCAATCATCCTAGCATCCTAGCATCTCATCCAGTTACCTAACCCTCTCCACCTTGTATAGAATGCAAGCTTGCATGTAGTTGATGATGTTTATAAATGACCTTGGATTTTAATGGCTCCTTGGGGACACACTTCAGCTCTCTCAGCTCTGAAGCACAATACTTTTCCCTCCATAAACTGATGCAGAAGAACAGAAGTGCAACTAACAGGCAGAACACTCACTCATCGCAATTTCACCTCGTCGTGAATGCCCCGTTTTCTTACTGCCAGTGGTAGTTACTACTGCACTTCAAGATTCATCCAAAATTGAGTGGCCAAGCAAAATGGACTCAAGCATTTTTCCCCACCAACCAGGCTCAGTTGGTGTAAATGGGTTACCAGGTTAACCACCTCCTGTCTTTTTAAAGATAATAAGACAATATGAGGTTTTGTTTTTGGCATCCATATCAGATTAACAAATGTTAACAAACTTCTGGACTTTTGTGGAACCAAGTGCAAAAGCACTACCAAGGGTTCTAAGTAAAATACACAGAATGCTATCAAGAAGTGAGGCTGGGGCTGATTTCTTTCTAGCCCACACTGTAGGTTCACGTGGCCTACCAGCGACAGTCATGTTAGCCGATTACACAGAGTGACACTCTTCCTAGATTTGATCTCCAGTTCGGCTGATATTTTTATGACACCTCATGAGCAGCGATTGAGGAGGCGAGCGTGAAACACAGTCACGAGTGCAATGAACGCAAGGAATCGTGTCTTCTGGGACGGAAATGTCATTTACAGCTGTAAACGTGCGAAAAACCAAAAGAAAGGTTCATACCGACTTCACCCCAGTGAAAGGGATTGATTGCGCCGGTCGTGCAGTTGTACACCAACAAACTTTTTGGCCTGCAAACAAAACGAGAGAAACTTCGTCAAACAGGGAAGAAGCCATTGCATAGTTAAGTAGTACTATCTGAATGAATATCGATCTTTGAATACTACTCATATTTCTACAATAATTACATATTTAAACACAAAAAAAATATATTACGATGCATAAGATACCATGTTCTACTTTAGTCAGCTAACGTAAGTCTGCTGAAATGTACTTCTGTTTCTAAGCGCTGTCTAGTGCATTATACTGAATACATAATACGGATATTTGGAGCATTAAACAGACGCCATTGTGAAATACCTCGGCTGCACGTGTAGAGTGTGTTTGACCTCTGTATGATTTATGTGAGCTGTTGTCACACTGACCTGGTGTGTTTCTGCGAACCTGAGTACCAAGCAGCGGCTAGAATCGTGTTTATGACCACGTCGACTGGCACGAGGTCAGCCACAGCGCTGTTAGAGGCTCTCATGGTGCGTAGGATGCCTTTCCCTGCCTGCATAAACACAACAGTTTCACCATAACAGCTACAATCTCTCTCTCTCTCTCTCTC
>CM074951.1:23564169-23578058 GCA_037577455.1 Pangasius macronema | reverse complement strand
GGATACAGTTTCTTTCTGTGTCACTTACAGCAGATGAAGTTAGTATCCGGTGAGAGTAAAGTGAGTTTGAGAGTAAAGTGAGTTTGAGAGTTTGAGAGTAACCGGAGTTTGAGAGTAAAGTGAGTTTGAGAGTTTGAGAGTAAAGTGAGTTTGAGAGTAAAGTGAGTTTGAGAGTAAAGTGAGTTTGAGAGTAATGTGAGTAACCGGAGTTTGGGGTGAAGCTACAGTTAATGGACACTTCACTTTCTGAGAGGAAAATAAATCCACAGTATCAATACACAACTTACTTCTACTAGTCAAGCACAGTCAGGGAGTCATTTACTGCATTTCTACTACACTAAAATCACTCACAAATAAACTTTAAGTCGAACCTGAGTGTGTGTGTGTGTGTGTGTGTGTGTGTGTGTGTGTGTGTGTGTGTGTGTGTTCAGCAGCAGCAGATAGGCGCCGCTTTCTCACTGCACCACTGCGCTACAGCTAACGGCGCTAACACTCCACATAAGCGTGCATTTCTGCAAACTAACCCAAATTAACGCCGGCAGAAATCCCACAAACACGGAAGAGTGGAGCGCAGGAGCTTAAAAAGCCACCGCTTACCTCAGATAAGGAATATCCACCACCCTGGACTCCTGCGCTTACACACAGCACAACCGGCGCGGCTCCGCTTCAGCACTGATGCCACACGCATCCGCGGCGCGCAGCCTGCCGGAGCTCCGGAGCTAGCGTTAGCTTAGCCTCAGAGAGCAGCGCCGGGTTGCCAGGCAATGGAAATCAAAGCGCGTGCTGACGTCACCTCGCCATATATACACACACCGAAAAGTTAATAAATAAATAAAATTATTATTATTATTATTATTATTATTATTATTATTATTATTATTGTTATTAATCATCATACAATTAATACTACTACTACTACTACTAATAAATACAATTAATAATAATAATAATAATAATAATAATAATAATAATAAAAATAATAACATGTGATATTAAAAGTGTGATATTAATTGTTTACATAATTAAAAAAGTCTAAATAAAAACGTGTAAGGTGTAAGGTGACATATTTAATGTAACTTATGCTGAATATTATTTAAAATTATGATTTGATATTTATTTATTTATTTCACATACCATATATGAACTCAAGTATTTAATTTATAAATAAAATTTATTTAATCCATTTTAATTTAGTTTAAAAAAAAATCTGGGAAGTGATGTGGTTAAAAAAATATTGGCCTGCATAATATTTATTTATTTATTTATTTATTTATTTATTTATTTATTTATTTATTAGGTTTTGTAAAAAAAGTGTAAAATATCAGTTCAAGTTATAACATATATATAGAAATTTTGTGTTCAGGGACATTTGTTTAAATTTTTTTTCTTCTTTCCCAGCAAGGTTTGTGAACAGAAGCTTTTACATTACAAGCTGTACATTGATCATTTAAACATAAACATTTTAAACATTAAAGATAAACATTTTTAAACATTTTTATGCATTTTTAAATGGTGTCCAACAGGCTTAAGACCACGATATAGATAAATAAAGAAATACAGGAGGATATAGAGATATAAAGATGTGTTTCTCAGGCCAGCTTGTCAAACACAGAAGAAAGCAAAGTGAGGTGATGCACACTGATTACATGCAGAGTCAAAAGAGCAGTAATGTCTGCAATAAATGTCAGGACTTTTCCAGTTTGGCAAAGAAGAGGACTGCAGAGAGAGAGAGAGAGAGAGAGAGAGAGAGAGAGAGAGAGAGAGAGAGAGAGAGAGAGTGGGGGAAGACAGACTACTCAGCCCCTTATCTCAGGAAACCAGAAAACCTTAGAAATATTAACGTTTCTGTTTACATCTCAACGACCTCTCTCTCTCTCTCTCTCTCTCTCTCTCTCACACACACACACACACACACAGAGAGAGAGAGAGAGAGAGAGAGAGAGAGAGAGAGAGAGAGAAATGTACTATGTATTACACGCATAAGAAACAAAACAAAAGCTCCATAGTGACATTTCCTTCTGCTCTTCTATCATCATCACCACTTCCTCTTCCTCTTCCTTCTGGCCATGAATGTTAGGAATGATTGTGTTGTCATTGCACACGTCCTCTCCTGTGTTGTCCGGAGTGTTCATGATGATGTTTGAATATATATTTCCTTCGTGTCTGTTGCTCTTTCCACCCTGCTGCTTGACCTCTGCTGAGAAAACAGGCACAGATGGATTATCCACTAAATCTCTCTCTTTTTTTTTTTTTTTTTTTTTTTTTTCCCAGAGAACCCTTACAGCTCCAGAAAGTGTTCCTGGGATAGGCTCCGGCTCCACTGAGACCCTGACTAGGATAAAACACTTACTGAGAATGAATGAATGAATGAATGGATGAATGGATGGATGGATGAATGAATGAATGCTCTAAACATTAAGTGAGTGTGTGGTAAAAGCAGACGTGGGACTGATGTCTGATTAGATATATTCAAAAGTTCTCTCTCTGTGCTCTTCCTGTACGTTTTGGTTAAAACAAACAGGAAAATGTCTTTTTTCCTGGTTTCTTTACAAAATTTAATGGTCCTTTCCTTATTTTTTCCTTATACCATCCATGAGCAAGAGAAGTAGTGTGTCCTTAAAGAAAGAGAGAAAAGAGAACAGGCCTGTAACTTAAGGTCTGACAACAGAGCTGTGAAAGAGCTGATGGTGTGAAACATGTGACCACGAGTAAGTCTCCGCAAACTGATCAGATAGCTTGTGAGATAGCTTGAGGAAGCACTGAGAGACACAGTTATACATGAGAGTTGGAGGAAGTGTCCTCAGGAGTGCTACACACACCAATCACAAAGCAGGCAGTGGATTACAGGAAACAGGAATAAACAGTAACACACACTAATAGTACTAAATAACAGTGCTTATCTAACAGCAAGCTTATCTCAAAAGGTAACAGTACAGGATCAACACTATAAAGGATCTTCACAACAACAAGCATTTGAGCTGAAGGGAAAAGGAAATAGATAATCCTGGAAGTCTGTGAGATGCACATTATATTTTTTACTCCAGCGCCTTCTCTGAGGTGTTCTTTTCAGGCCTGCTGTTTAGAGGTTATGTGGGATTTTTTTTTCAGGTGTTCCTGAAGCTCATAATAACCATTATGGAGGTTTACGAATGTTGCCAGGCAACGTTGCCATGGAGATCCCACTTGGATTTGGTTGCACAATAAGCTGATGACTATTTACTCCTAGGTGGCTAATGCCAGGGTTAAAGTGGGGCATTTAGCAAGCAGAGCCGTTTCTTTAGAACAAATGGAGTGGAGCATCAGTTTCAGCGCCTGTTACAACATACACACTCTTCTGTCCATCGGTGAGGCCAGGCTATGTCACTCCAATGCTAACTTCATACTCTCTCTCTCTCTCTCTCTCTCTCTCTCAATCTCTAGTTTGCTTTGGCTGTAATTAAGGCGTGAACACTACAGCTTCAGTTTCAGCTGCTGTGCATGTGGAAAAAGACACCCTGAACCTCATCTTAAGTGAAAGAAAGGATATTTTAGTAGTATCCCACAGGCCTTATTCTCATTCTCATTCATTCATTCATTCATACTTAATCTTTAAATATTCATAGGTATATTAATGATATTATAATAATAATTCAATTTGAAACAGGAAAAAGGCTTATAGGAACCTAAAAGCTACAACTGTTGCAACAATTGAAAAAAAATTGTAGGAAAAATATTAAAATTTTTATTAAAACTAAAATCAAATTCTAATTCACAGGTTCAGACATATTTAAGTGACTCAGCCATGTTTTGAAAAACTTTGGTATTGTGACGCTGGGCTAACAATTTCTAAAAAATATGTCTGTTACAACATATGTAAGTGTGTAAGGTGCTGGCTAGTTAAACAGCTGGCTAGTTAAACAGCTGGCTAGTTAAATCTGCTGGGGTTACTGTTACCACCCTGAAGTTGATTATCTTCATATAAACATCCCAAAGTGTTTTATTCCTCTTACTACACAGCAATTATCCAACGAATACATTTGTAAAATGAATTGAAGAGCACATTTAATGCTGTGAAACCTCCATGAAACAAGGTAGTTCCTGTTCTCACTTATGCTATAGCAGCTACAAACTATCACTCCTCACCAGACTCTCTTTTTCTTCTTTCTCTTGAAGTTAAGATTAAAATAAAGATCAAAACATGAACAAGAAAATCCTCTGTCCTGCTGACTTGGCAGAAGATGTAGTTACCGCTTTACCTCTGATTGGTACAAAGCACTAACACTAACACTGGAGACTCCTTCCATAAACGCTAAATAAACATCTCATCAGAGAAAGCTTCACCATATCAACAATTACACTCTTTGTGTTTAAAAATCTGTTAAAAATAAAACCTAGCCATGCAAATTCTGTGTAAGGTGTTACCATGGAAACGGTAATATATTAGAATGAGTGCATTAATATACACCTGTGATTTGCGTTACAGCTTGGCTTAATGTCACTTTTTAGCAGATTTTTAAAAAAAAATCCTCATAATGTACTCTTACGAACTCAATATTTTCGATATTTTCAGTGGAAATCTGCAGTATTAGTGACTCATGATGCTACATCTGAAGGTCAGAATAGACAACATTGTCATTCTGATTTACAGTAAACATGTAACAGAGAACATTTTGTGTGTGCGTGTGTGTGTGTCTCTCTCTCTGTGTGTCTGTGTGTGTGTGTGTGTGTGTGTGTGTGTGTTTCATCTGATACTATACTACGATTGGAACCACTTGGGAAACTGTATCTGTCTTTTCAACATATGCAAAATCTTTCTTTCCTGAAAAAAAGCACTGAACATTTTCCCATTTTCTACAGAAGTGCTGCAATCAAAATGGATTAAACTGAACGAAATCTTCAGACCTAAAGGTCATCACTTCTTGTTTCTCTTATTCAGCCGAACCACAGTCTGCAGTAAAATGTGACTCCTTTTATCTCTGCTCTGTTTTATTGACTGACTGAAACAAAACCTGTTCGGGACATGTAAATCCAAAATGGCTCATGTTCCATCTTTGACCTTCACGAACATGGTGTGTTTTCAGCCCAGAGGCATTTTCCTGATGCCACATGCGTTTTGTCAGGCTTTTAACAGACACACTCAGCTTCCTGGCTTGTGAATGAGCAGTGCACAGTAAAGCTGGAGCACTGAATAAACTCCTGCAGTGTGAAATGTTCCTCTCTGTAATAAATTTAAAGAAAATTTTACTGTATGTGGAAGACATGTAAAGTGCATGGACATGAGATTAGACTTTTGCTTTTGTATAGATAAAAAGTATTCAAAGCAACTGAGATGAACTGTCATTATTTAATGAGGGATTTCTTGGTGTTTCTTCCCAATTTAATGACCCTGTTGTCCGCTGTTTGCTGCTCTAACACCCCCATCTCCTGTATAAAAGCCCCAGGTTTAACTGGAGATGTCAGATTCCACCATGGCTCTCTTGGCTCTCTGGCTCTTTGCACTTCTCCTCTGTCTTGTGTGCCATTCACGTGCTGCCCTTCTCAATGGTAAGAACATCACTTTTAGCACTATATGACCAAAATGGTGCACATAAAAGTTCTCACATCAATTAACGTAATATACTGGTCTATTCAGGAGAAAAGTGTGGCTCTCCACAGCTAGGAAGCACCTTCGATCGCTATCTGAGGATCGTCGGAGGTTCACGGGCGCTTTACGGTTCTCACCCTTGGCTGGCATGTACCGTACTAACTAACGCTGTCTAATGAAGGGAAATGGAGGGGGATTTAGACTCGAGTGTGTGATTTTGCTGCACACAGGTGAGTAAAGTGAGCCGTGTGTTTTTACCCAGGTGTCTCTGAGGTTCAGAGGATCTCATTTCTGTGGCGCTGCCATCCTCACCGACCGCTGGCTTCTGACTGCAGCTCATTGCTTCTCTACTTCCACAGAGTGAGGACTAATATTACATCTTTACACCTATAGTCATAGTAATAATAATAATAATAATAATAATAATAATAATAATACTTTACTGGACTCCATGATCACACTCACACCTCACTCATCTTTTGTATCGTGCATTGTGCAGTTTTTCTCCATTTCCTCAAAGCTTGTGTATATTGGATATACGCGTTTATGTAAATTGTACAGTATACAGTGTGTGATATTCATACATTAGTGCATATAGTGTGTACGATATGTGTATTGACTTTTTAATACTGCTTAATGAGGGCCTAGGAACCAAGATCAGCGATGTGACAATAAATATGATTTGATTTGACTTGATTTGACTTGACTTGATTTGACATGGTGATGTTTGTGTAGGAAGTTCCTGCGTGGTGTGGAGGCTGTGGTGGGCGAGTATGACCAGAGAGTGGTGGATCGTGGTGAGCAGAGGTTTGGTGTGAAGAACGTGATGCTTCATGAGCAGTACCATCATACGCTTCCTATGAACTATGATATTGCTCTGCTGGAGCTGAAAGGACACATCCACTTCAGCAAGTTTTTAAATTTATTTATTTATTTATTTTTACCAAAACACCCACCCCATACACTACACTATCAAATCCTAAAAATCAGCTTAAATGTTGTGGAATGTACATGAGACAAGTGACTATAGAAAAGATACCATATTAGGGTGAGTGCATTAACGTAAACCTGTGATTTCATTTCCAGGCAGAACTACTGCTGTTATAGAAAATTAATCGACACCTTCTGATCAATCGAGATTGAGAATTTTCATCATGATCAGAATGGTGAATAACACCACCCAATCATTGATTACTTTCCTAGAACAACGTTTCAGTGCATCAACATGGATTAATTATTTGCTTAACAATGAATAAACTTGTCACAGCTCTATTAACTAAACCATAGGAACACTGAATATGTTTTTTTTCTTAACATTGAGTGCATATCACTGGCAGGTGACTTTGCTCAACCTGTATGTCTTCCTCTTCCTGGTGAGATCTTCCCACCAAAGACCACTTGCAATGTTGCTGGATGGGGGCGGACAAAAGAGAGTAAGAAAACTGAAGATTTAATCATGACTTTAATGGCTACCTTCCTGAGAATTTACGACTTTTGCCTATTCCCAGGAGGTCAGATGGCTTCAGTTCTTCATGAAGTGCAGTTGAACCTGGTGGATCCAGCAATCTGCAAGCACATCCTACAGAGCCTCAGTCCAGGACTGCAAAACCTCACAGTGCTATGTGCTGGACCAGAGAGAGGAGGGAAAGATGCCTGCCAGGTACTAAAGCAACATCCATCAACCACGTTCTTAAAGGAATTGTTTGGCAAAACTATCCACTTACCCCAAATGTAGTCTATCAGCTAAGACATTTTGGTGTTCAGTGTTTGTTTCTGAAGCAACATATTCCATAAAAGCTACAAAGGATAACAATTAGCTACCAGGTAAAAGAACACCACCAAACCAGACTTGCTGGTGTGGTTTAGGACAAAGTGGGACTTACTACCATCTATAAATATGACCAAAACTTCACTGTCTTCACTCAGTGAATGCTGTAATATTATGATGGCAGCCATCTTAGAAAACTGGAAACAATTTTCTTGTTAGCTCAATTTTTGGGATTTGTTCTGACCTCAAAAAGTTTGATTGATTGAATAGGTCACTCCCTCACTTTCAGTAGCTGCTTTATCCTTGTCAGGGTCACAGAGCCTATCCCAGGAACACTGGGCATGAGGTGGGAATAATTGATGGTGTGACGTAACTAAACAAAAATGATTAAAAATGGACTTGATAATGGAGGTGTAGAAGTGCACCATCATTGTCTTTGGTAGGTTGAACTTCTTTAGCTGCTGCAGGAAGTACAGCCGCTGCTGTGCTTTTTTAATCAGAGAGTTGATGCTTAGCACCCACTTGAGGTCCTGGGTGATGATGGTTCCCAGGAAGCGGAAGGAGTCCACAGTATCAACTGGGCAGTCACACAGGTTGATGGGGGTGGGTGGGGCTGGGTTCTTCCTGAAGTCTACTACCATCTCCACTGTTTTCACAGTATTGAGCTCCAGGTTGTTCTGACTGCACCAGGTCACCAGATGGCCAATCTCCCACCTGTAGGCAGACTCATCCCCCTCAGAGATGAGCCCAGTGAGGGTGGTGTCATCCCCAAGCTTCAGTAGTTTGACAGACTGTTGACTTTTGGTGTAGCTGTTGGTGAACAGGGAGAAGAGTAGAGGAGAAAGAACACAGACTTGGGGGGAACCAGTACTGATGGTATCCATATCCATCCTCACCAGGAGAAGTGGAAACATGAATGACTAATAAATTAATAAAATTAATACTTGCTGTATTCCATAGGGGGACTCAGGTGGTCCTTTGCTGTGCCCACGGGCAGATGGACAATGGGTGGTTGTCGGAATCACGTCTTGGGGCAAAGGATGTGGACGCAGCTGGATCAACAACAGGATGAAACCCCTGATTGGAAGAAGCTCACCTGCAGTGTTCACTAATATCCCTGTGTTCATCAAATGGTTGCTCCAGAAAGGTTTGCCTCATGTGTTAGCATAAACACAGTTTGGAGAAGGGGTTCAATATATATGCAGATTGTGAAGTAGTTTCCCATTTGAGTCATAGTGTTTATGGGAATAAATCTGATATATGTGGCTTTCCTTCATTCAGGAAAAGTAATCTCCCAGTTAAGTGTACAAGATGGAGTTCTAACAGGCAGTGAGGGAATTATACAATACCCGGTTAACCCAGGCCTGAACTACAGCAACAATGAGTGAGTCCTCACTGTTTCTGTGTTCCTTCTTAAGGTGTACAGGAGGACTGACAATGGCTTTTGTTGTTTTGTGGGCAGGGCATGCTCCTGGTCTATCAGTGTACCAGGTGGCAAAAGAATCCTGCTGGAATTCTTGAAGTTTGACCTGGAGAACCACCCTCTGTGCCAAAGTGATCACCTCACTGTGTTCACTGGTGAAGGCCTACCTATAGGTGAGGAAGATGTGGAAAGGCAGTGTGGTCCAAAAAGTTTTTTTAAGGGTTCTTTTAGGGTCCAATTATCCATCCCGTGTCCCAGCAGATCCAAAGATTATCCCAGGAGCAATGTGTGTGAAGTTGGAATACACCCTAGATGAGATGACAAGCCATCTCAGGGTACCATTCACACGCACACACACACACACACACACACACACACACACACACACACACTCATTAACATCTGGAGTCAATTTAGCATAGTCAATCCACCTACCACCATGTTTTTGGGAGATTTTAGGAAACCAACATGAACATGGGGAGAACATGAGAAACTCCACATGGACAGTAACATGAGCAGTGTGGTGGCAATGTTACCCATGGGACTGGTGTCACATCCAGGGTGTATTCCCATCTCATGCCAGTAAGTGCTTTATCCTGGCCAGGGTTGTGGTGGATCCGGGTCCGGATCCTGGGAACATTGAATGTGACTAGGAACACACCCTAGATGGGACAGCAGACCATGGCAAAGCACAGTGCACACATACATTTTCATGCTCATTCATAGCGAGTGGAACTTTAAAGGGGCCAATCAACATACTGGCAAGGTTCTGGGAGATGGATGGTAACGGAGCACCTGGAAAAAACCCATTCAGACCTGGAAAGAACATGTGAAACTCTACACAGACAATGACCTGACCTTAGGATCAAACTGAGGACCCTGGAACTGTCTTTCCAGCAAAGTTTCACAGTAAAATTTAACCATATGCGCTGATATATATTGACTTTGATTTTTTTTCGCTCTGCATTTGTAATCAGGCCGATTTTGTGGCAGCAAGTCCCCTGCACCACTGCTCATACACTCCAACACCACCACACTTCAGTTCATGTCTGATTTCAGCATCTCAGGCTCAGGCTTCTCTGTCTGCTTCAGAGCCGTCGAAGATGACTACACTTTGGGTGAGTTACAGATCATGTCCCAACCGATCAAGCCACCAGCCATAGCTAGCAAAACTGGTTCTTTTTCTTCCAGAAAATCTGACTGAAAAGACAAAACAATGTAGTGGTAAGCTAAAGCATGACAGTAATGAATATTGATGAGTGAGTTAACAGATTTTTGGTGCTCATTCCTAGCATTTTGCTTTGCACATATGGGTCATGAACAAGTCTGTCAAGTAGAGTGAACTTTATTTGTGTATGCATTGCATACCTGTTGTCGTCAAACATCATGGAGGTAAGTTGCCTTGGGTAGTATTTTGATTCCCTTCAGTGCCAAAGTACAAAACAACTTTTAACTCGGTACACATTTGTTTTCTCACTGTTGCATGCTAGGTTTGTCGGTCTTCCCAGGGACTGATGGCTGATCACAAACAAGCAGCGCTTATTTCAATTCTATTAATAACAGATATTAGTATTAACACAAAGCAGCTTTATAGAAATCCAGATATAGAGTTAGATCCCTAATGAACGAGAGGAGACAGTGGTGAGGAAAAACTCCCAGAGAAGATATGAGGAAGAAACCTGGAGAGGATCCAGGCTCAAAATGGAACACATCCTCTTCTGGGTGACACTGGATAGTGAGACTATAAGTCATTATGCCTTCCAGTTAGACAGCTTTATATAAACAAACCAAAACAAATGCAAATTCTGACTAGTCATGGATATAAGAGGGGTCCAGGGACAAGCAGTGTCCTGTGACAACAAAGTTGGATCCACCATGGCCTCATTAAATGTGTAATCTGAAGTAACACAACAACATATGACACAGAAATCCAAAGTGCTATGTGTAGTCTGATACTTTTAGGTGGGAAAGGTGGGATTACCACTTCTGTTTAAAAAAAAAAAAAAAACAGTACACTGTAGAAACCCAAATGCAAAGATGCCATTTTAATGCCATTTTAAAATCTACAACACTGAGAGAATACAAAGGTATTGTGTTATGACATTAAATATGCTCTAAGATACACAATTATATTTTGGAAACTTTGGAAAATCTATGGAATTATGAAGCTAGCTAATATTTCTGAACATTTGTAGTTCTCCCCCCATGTGCCCCTCACATACACTGGGGCATAGATACAAACAACGCCTAATTTTCCCGTCTATGTATCCACATATTTCCGTCATTAGTCCTAATCTTGAGTGCTAATTATTTATAACACTCTGTCTGGCTGGGTTCAGCATGTGCAGCTCTCCACACAGGTGTGTGCTTGGCACTAGAGACAGTTTTGCCTCCTGAGACCTCAGTCTGTGCACTTTTTCTAAGGTGACACAGCACAGGTGGATCCTGTGAGAACTTGTTCTGGTGGGGCCATGACCATAACGACAGCTGTGCCAGAGTATGACCCCCCCACCCCCCACACATACACTCATACACACATCCATCCTCTGAGAGTCAGGAGTGGTGGATCAAAACACCACTGCCGCACTTTCTCTCTCCACCACATGACCCCTGGAGGAAAGAAACACAACACCACACCATGTTTGTATTGCATGCAAACTGGCATTGTCTACTGGGAGATGTGTGTGTGTGTGTGTGTGTGTGTGTGTGTGTGTGTCTGTGTGAGAGTGTGTGTGCGCTGTGCTCGACCATGCTTGGCTCCACCAATGGCTCCTCTTTTGTGTTTGTTCAGGGCCAGGCTGCGGCACAGTGGCACTGTTTCAATCCCCGGCGGCCGTGCAGAGCCCTGACTACCCACGATCCTATGGCGACGACACCCATTGCCGCTGGGTAATCTATGTCCCTGAGGGTTATGTTGTCAAGGTAACAGGGCCTGAGGGTCATGGTCAGGGCATGAGGCTGGCACAGTCAGCTTGTCTCTGGACATGAATGCATTCATTGGCTGTTTGAATATGCAGTGAGAGTGGAGACCTCGCGATCAGTTTTCCAGGCCAGAGAGAACGCGATACTTGTTTCCATTAAAGTAGGGTAGAGGGATATACCTTTTTAGATTTACACTGATTCATGTAATGGTGTGCATTTTTGAAACCTGATAAATAATATAACCCTTGGGAGTGTACTATTATAGGGAAATTATCAATGCCGGGGTGGTGTGATGTGGCCCGATGCAAAGCTGAGTTACTATTAACATCTCAAAGTTGATTATTTTCCTGAAGTGTTTTATTCCTCTTACACCACAGCAATTTGATGACTTTTTTAAATTAAAGATTGTTGTGGAACGACCATCCAGAATGAACAAATGTCTATCCAAAATACAATATTTGAAGATCAACCAAAAAAGACCAGACCAAGGCAGAAAAAATACAAAACAAACAGGAAAGGCAACAGCAAAGGCGACACCAAGCAGGTCAAATAACTGAGTAGCTCTCCAGAAAACAAGGCTTAAAACTCACTAGAAAGAGTAAGCAAGCGGTAAGCTTTCACAAAGTGTTAGAGTCCGTGTTCTTTATGTAGAGGTGGAACAGGAAATTGAAATGACAAACAAAGAAGTGGTTCAAAATTCAGTTGAGGGCCCCCCCTGGCAGTCTGGTGGGGCAGAGTCTGGGATGGATGTTACATAACGTTACAGAGAAACAGCAAATTCTTCCTGAAGGCTTTCTTCTGCTGGAAAGCTTAAAAGTTACAGCTTTATCTCTTGTTATAAAGAGCTAACACTGGAGACTCCTTCCATAAATGCTAAATAAACGTTTCCTCACAGGAAACGTCACCATATCAACAATTAAAATTGAGTGGTACTGTCACCTTCTAACCAATCAGATTTGATTTAACAGCATAAATACTTCTCCAAGAGCCCATTCTTGGTAGCACATATTTACTGAATTAAAACCTCAGATTTATTCGTTTCAGTGCAGTTGAAAAGCATCATTGTATTGTTCTTTAAAAGGTCGTTACA
Organism: Pangasius macronema; assembly: GCA_037577455.1. Taxonomy (NCBI): domain Eukaryota; kingdom Metazoa; phylum Chordata; class Actinopteri; order Siluriformes; family Pangasiidae; genus Pangasius; species Pangasius macronema. Next base: position 23,565,292 of record CM074951.1, on the reverse strand, counting down.
GACATTTGATCTGCATTCGTTCCTGCTCTATGGTTTCATCAATAATTCAGTCCTCTATTTACAGTGTAACTGGTGTAATGTATAATGTAATGTTGCATAACTGATAAACATTTGCACTGCTGTGTGTACAGTAGATATAGTGTGTGATATTGGCACTGTGGTGGAACTTTTTTCTCATTTTTTCTCAGCTCGCCTTCACTGATTTTGTCTTGGAGGAGTCTGAAGGGTGTCAGTATGACTCACTGTCTGTATTTGGAGATTTTGAAGCCAGAGAACAAATTGGTAAGCTGACCAAAGCTACTCTTCCTGAAATGTGAAGCTCCAGAGCACTGTTAGTAAGAGAGACGTATGCTAATGCTTAACATAAACATGGTTATATACTGTAGTTAGCTATAATGCTAGCTAATGGAAGATTTAAATACAACTTTAATGCTTATATTTTAATCCAGTCCATGAAATGATGAAGCATAAACTCATTCTAGTTGGAGTGATGGAATGTTTTCGTCTTTTCCCATCCTCTTGAACTCTCCAGCATGGTGTGAATGTAGCATTATGGTTAAAGCATTATGGTTCTCTTTTTTTGTGTGTAAAAGTGGTCTTGTGTGGTCAGAGCATTCCTCCCCCAGTGTTGAGTTTTGGCAGGGTGATGGTTGTGCAGCTCATAACGGATAGCAGCGTGTCTGCCCGCGGCTTCAGCGCTAATCTCTCAGTCATCAGCAAAAAGGGTGAGTGTGTCAACAGACACAAACATGCAGAGCTGGTGCTCATCTTACAGCCAACAACACAACTCACACACCCACATGCACGCCATGTATATATTACAAATACCCTTGTGAAGCAATCAACCTACTCTGGCTGGTTAATACGTAGTCGATTGACATGTAGACTCTTCAAACTTCAAACAAGGTGAAGATCAAATCTGATTGTCATAGGGTTAAAGTTATGCTAGACTGCTAAGTCATACTTTAAAATATTTTAAAGTAAACATAGGCAAGAATGCCTGACAATGGCATTTCTGCATTATCTGATAAAATACTGAAGGCTAAGAGCAATCCTCTTAGGCCTCAGTCATGGCCTAATGGTCTGAGAGTCGGACCTGTAACCTGAAGGTGAACCTGAAGGT
>CM074951.1:23520965-23531694 GCA_037577455.1 Pangasius macronema | reverse complement strand
GAGTGAGCCTTATGGGGTAGAGCTCGCATCCTCAGAGACCCACTGAGATCCTCATCACTGCTGCCACAGAGCAAGCGATCACCACACACTGCACAAACACACACACACACGCACACGCACGCACACACACGCATTTCCATTTTCCATTTGCAATCCATGAATATACTGCGGTGAGAAATCGAGTGTGTAGCGTGTTACCTTGAGAAAGCACCATCATGTCCTTGCATTTCCTGTATTGGCCGAGCAGCGCTGTGAGCTCCTCTATGTGACGATCCTGTGCAAAACAAAACAAAGATCTTAGACGTATACACACACACACACACACACACACACACATTAAGCAATATACACACTATAATTTTTATAGCAAGGTTTAACCTTTTCATCATTTGCAGCTAAAAGTGACTCCATCCCAATTTTCAGCCTCTGCATCTCCAGATCTGGAACACACACACATACACACACACACACACACACACACACACACACAAAACCAGTATGTTAAAACACCAGTGTTTCACACTTGTTAACTCCTACAGCTAAGAAACTAGACCCTGTGTGGGGTGTTTTTTTTTTTGTTTTTTTTGTAAGTTAAATTGCAAATTTGGAATATTAGAAATTAAATATTTTAATGTTGTGCTATTAATCTCCTTATATACGCTCATTCGTCATTTTAAATTTTGTCCTCCATGTTTGGAGGGTGTGCCACTATAGATGAATCAGACCTCCCACACACACACGCGCACACACATGCACACACACACACACACACACACACAGAGCTCTGGATGCAATGGGATTGACTGCATGCTGGAGCAAATCAAGCAATTCAGCAGTGAGGTGCAAAGTGGAGACATTTCTGGCACACGTTTGCTTACGTTTGTCTTTTAATTTCCTCCTGTACACCTCCTCTACAACACAGAGCAGAGGAAGAGACGGCACAAGAAGAGAGAGACACGAGTTAATCACCTGCTCCGAGACAGATCTGAATCGGTGCAACATTTCTAATAATTTAAGTATCCATTTTCCACACCACCAATAAGTACATACACAGTACAGACAGCCTCTGACATTATTTTTAAATAGATAGATAGATAGATAGATAGATAGATAGATAGATAGACAGATAGATAGATAGATAGACAGACAGACATACATACACACAGATAGACACACAGATAGACACACAGATGACAGATAGATAGATAGATAGATAGATAGATAGATTGACAGACATACATACACACAGATAGACACACAGATAGACACACAGATAGACATATAGATAGATGGATGGATAGATAGATAGATAGATAGATAGATAAATAGATAGATAGATAGATAGATAGATAGATAGATAGATAGATAGATGGATAGATAGATAGATTGACAGACAGACACACAGATAGACACACAGACACACAGATAGATAGATAGATAGATAGATAGATAGATAGATAGATGGATGGATGGATGGATGGATGGATGGATGGATGGATGGATGGATGGATAGATAGATAGATAGATAGATAAACATTCATATTTTAGGTTAATATACTAAACTATTTATATAATATTAACACACTACAAAAAAAATGGAAATAAAATCTCTATGCAAAAAATATATCAGTAAATAAACTATGTTCTAAGACAAACTATGTAAATGTAAATTTATTTCATTATTATTGGCATATTTTACTATTTTGGTTTTACTTTACATTGTAAAGTACTTTAAGCTGCATGTTAAATTTGTGAAAAGTATGAAAATTATTATTATTATTATTATTATTATTATTATTATTATTATTATTGACATTTAGCATCAAAACTTCATATCTTCTAAATATCTTCACAGCATTCACAGCAAATATTTCAATACAAAAGATGTCTAAAAAAGTTTCTTTTTTAAAATAAATAAGATGTGTGGAATAAAACTGTCACAATTTTAAACTCATTTTAGTTTTGTGGCGTTTTTGTCCTCTGAGTGAAAATGTAGCTGCTCACTAATTCCATCTGTTCATTTAAAAACTAAATAATATCACTTGCATGTTATGAATTAAATATATATCAGAGTGTATTTAATATACTTTCCCTTTTCAGCCTTTTTAAAATGCATGTATTTATTACTCAATACCTGCAAGAATAAGCTTTTAAAATAATAAACCATAACAGGGTGAATTTTTATTTTTATGCTCATATTTTTAATACCTTTTAATCCAAATCCAATCTTTTATATTTTATTGTTCTCTTACATTTAGATGTATTAAATAAATCTCAGCACTGTATTTCATTAACCAAATCCATCACTAAAGACCAATTTCTTAAAAGAAAATTGAAAATAATCATTCAGTCAGTCCGTAGGTGAAGTTCGTTGATCTCATATCATGGTTTTGGTAAATTCAGTCTGATTTTTAATGACTATACATTTACAAAAAATTCAAAACTGCCCCAAAGTTATTTCATTTTTTGAAGTGAAGTGAAGTGAAGTGACTTTGTGGTGATCCATACTCGGAATTTGTGCTCTGCATTTAACCCATCCAAGTGCACACACACACCCGTGAACACACACACCTGGAGCAGTGGGCAGCCATTTTAGCTGTGTCGCCCGGGGAGCAGTTGGGGGATCGGTGCCTTGCTCAAGGGTCTCACCTCAGTCNCACCTACAATCCCTGCCGGACCCGAGACTCAAACCCACAACCTTCGGGTTCACCTTCAGGTTACAAGTCCGACTCTCGAACCATTAGGCCACGACTGCCCCCGTCATTTTTTACGTAAATGACTTATCATTATTACAAAATAGCAATAATAATAATATTGCATGTGGCATGCATGGTGTCTACTAACGTGTTGCAGGGTTGAAAACTAAGCAAAATGGGAAAAAAATGTTTTTTGTCTGTTTTAAAATGAAAATAATGCCATTGTGATTTAATAATCAATGCTCGAAAGAGGTAGAGGTGCACACAGCAACTGGGATCCTGCAGGACCAAAGTCCTAGACGCAGGACCTCATGTGGTCAGTAATACAGATTGCACAGTTACTACAGCTCCATGGCGTAGCTTACCTCTTTCCATGCCGTCACTGCTTGTATTTCCTCTGGACAGGAGTTGATTCTGTAGACTCTCAATCTCTGCATCTTTGGAGGCCAAAAGCTGCTGAAGCTCGGTGATCTCTGTCTGCAAGAAGGGAACGAGGTTACTGCTAGCCGTTCACAAACATCTCGTGTGATCTGCAGTGTACAACGTAGAACATTAATCCCACACAAGGGACCAAACACTGGGGTCGGTGTTGTGGTTCAAACACAGGATTACATCAACACTTTCATGTGGTCCTGGTGTGTAGGAGCCACATCAGGACACATCTGACATGTCTAGGAGGAATATGAGACATGAACAGTAACAGCTACACATAGGAGAGATGTTGGATGGACAGATTGGATGATAAGAGGTTCAGGAACGAGGAAGGATGCACTTGTTCCAAATTCACTCATGAGGACCTGAGACCTGCTGCACCACACCACAGCTCAACACGTTGTTGATCAATGTTCATGAAAACGCAGGCTTGAAGGAGGACCTCAGGGCTTAGGGTGCCATTTAGGATCGAGTTGTAAACTGATAAGAAAGATCTGGCCTGCTTCATGGCTCCATTCTACTCGTCTGTGCAGCAGCAAGGCCTTAAATAAGTCAGAGCTCGTGGAGCACAGAGCGCCTATCATTAGATCCTGCTCAGCAAAAAGCACAGGCTAATTGTGCACTGTCTCCTCCAGTCAACATCAAGAGCACTGCTCTACCTCCCTCTCTCAACACACACACACACACACACACACACACACACACACACACACACACACACGCGCACACACATTTCTGAGAAATCAGTAACCTATTTCCAGAAACTGACCACCATGAAACACAACTCAACCTTTTTCTCACCTCCGAAGCCTGACACGTTTACCATTCATGAACCCAACACTTAACCACTCACACATGATGATCAGGACAAAAAAAAGAGACCTGGAAACCACCTTATACAACAACTGTTGGGTTTGGAAAATCAGTACATGGAGATACGACACAAAGAAACACAAAGAGGAGCACAAAGTCGAAGAAGAGAGGAGCATCAGAACTGTAGGAGAGGACCTTCTCCATCGCTAAACTGGAATTCAATCAATTAGCACCAACCCGGTGTTCTCCGTGTTCTCCGTGTTTTTGTCATTTCTATGCACACTTTTTTTTATTCATTTATTGGTGTATTTATGACCAAAAAAACAAAAGAGTCTTATGATTACATTCTAGCTCTCATTGCCCCTCGGACAGAGTTTTCTTTTTTGCGTTTTGGTTTGTTTAATTACGTTAAATGTGAAAGCAAAACAAACCAAATAGCAAACGAAGCAAACATTAATTTTGCTCTGATATAAAATTCAGGAAATGGACTAATAAGTGTAAAAGCTTCCTAAGAATCCTGGTTATTTAAAGCACGAGTACGTAAGTTAGCATTAGCTACTTGTTACACTGTGACTTTGCTGTTATTGTTATGTTGACGCTACACTGTGCTTCTTGCATTTCGATTTAAATTTCATCCGGATTACATGTAAAGTAAGTAAAAATGAAGATTTCCTACACGTTTCAGCGTGAACAGTGCATTCAGAATCTTTTGGAATCAATTCCTCCTGATGGACAGAATCGTTTGCAGCCAATAAAGTTTCCTGGTGAATTTAGTCCAACTAAATGCTGCACAGCTTTACTTTTGCTTCGTGTAGCATTCGAGCTTTCACTGTGCATCTCTGTGGTCCTGTCCTTCATGTTCTACTCCCTGGTGATGAAGGTTAGAGGGTGAGGAAGATGAGTAAGCACCTGAGCGGCCCGATAACGCTCCTCCCAGCGCTGCTTCTCAACCTGAGTGTGCTCGACTGTGAGCTTCAGGCTCGAGAGCTTGGTCATGAGCGACTGGTAGCACACATGAAGAGAATAAGAGATAGAGAGCTAGAGAGGGAGAGAAAGAGATGAAGAGAGAAAGAGTAAGAGAGAGATAGAGCAAGGAGGGGGGCGGGGAGTTGTAATATAAAGTGGGTTTATCTGAAGTACTTCCTTTTTGTTTTGTAACACTGTTTTTTTTGACTAGAGCATGGACTCTGAACAGATGAGATACAACAGTCTTAAATTTGAAGCAAAGAATTGAAGCATACTTTTCTGTCCAATCATCCGTCTGTCGTTTTATTTTCGTCGATCCTCTTATTTGTTTATCTAGCTAGTCTCTGGTCCAATGAGCTGCCTTTAGCTAAATGATTGAATAAATCGCTATTCGTATATTTATTGGTTTTGCTCCAGTATTTTTCAAGTACTGAAATATGTGCTGGATCTGCATCTGAACAACATTTATACAACTTGTGTGCATTACAGTCCCTACTGTCCACAATCTCGCTGATCATTATTAGCTGACTGACTATATTTGGGCTGAAGGGAACATTCTGTGAATGTGATTTAAAAATATTTAAAAAATGCTCTTTAACAAAATGGCCAGGCTCTAGCGCTACTTCTAGCTCATTTACACTTACACTTCAGGCACTCTCCTTTGACCATTAAACTAGTAAGACAAATGAGACAGCAAGCGAGATGAAGAGAGAGTAAAGTGAGACTGAGAGCGTACAGAGATAAACATAATTATGAAAGAGAGGCGTAAAAGTAAGCTGACGAAAGCCAGTGCGCTCTTTACTTCAAATCTCAGAGAAAGAAGACAGGAGCAGTGTAACTAATGGAAACTGGTTAAGAAGTTAAACATTTTAAACGCAAGTATCTACATACGAGGCTTTTATAATTTTCCACAGTAAAACCTTCACATTACCTTTGTGGCTTTCAGCTTTCGCTCATACTGCGATTTCTCGTTCTCCAAATCATCCACTTTGGCCTTCAACGCATGCAGCTCGTGCACCAGAGCCTGCTAACAACACACATGCAGACACACACACACACACAAAACAGAAATGTGCAATCAAGAATCAACTCTGCGAGGGATAATCGACATCTTAATATATAAGCATGTTAAACCGTGTTAAAAAGGTCTCGGGTCATGATTCGGATCAGTGCATTGATCATCATGGTACTGCCACCACCCTAAGAGTTAAAAGAACGTTTCACCCATTTTATTTCCTGCTAAAATAATCAAACGAAAACATCAATACAAAAGGAATACAATAAACCCAGGTCAAAGGGTGGGACGGAGATCTCCAGACAGAACCGGCACCCGAGCCCACGCCACACACCGTGCTGTTAATGGAAGTCCTGAAACAAGGCCAAACTTTTCATCGATCAGTCAGTCAATAGCCCAAATCTGTAGTTATGGCTCAGGCTCCTCCACCATAAATACACTACATGTATTATTATATAACAAGTTGCCAGTTTATTAGGTGCACCTACTACGTGTAGCTACACTTACTTGCTCAGGCACCCAAGACAGTGCCAAGGGACCACGGCTAGCTCAGGTTCAAGAACGTTTCTGGTGAAAAATAATGAACCAGAAATATACAGTTCCTGGATGAGATCCTGGTTTGTGTTCCCACAGCACTGCAGGAACCGAGACTGTTTATTGATGCAGATGAAATGGTAGTTATGCAACTTTGGACCGTACTGAGGGTTGATGACTTTTGAATATTTAGGAGTTGAATATTTAGGGTAGTTCATAATGTTATCCATAGAAATGTTCAGTTTTAAAGATACACAGTATCTGTCAATGTCTGTCAAGATAGGTTCTCCTCTGAAATCCTCTGTATTTAAAAAAACTACTTTTTGTTGACTTTAAAGAGACAATAGTATTAATTCCTAAATTAGTACTGTAATATTTATGTATGTAGTATGTAATTGGCCTCAAATAGTTTTTTCAGTGCATTACAGCCCAAAACATACATTTCAGTGTGGCATATTTTGGTTACATCAAACCACAAGACACTGGAGCAGACACTGGGCTTCAGTTTTTCACCCCATGCACTCAACTCTCTGTAGCACTGTAGTTACATCTGGAAGCTGTATATCAATGCGCATAATTTCCATATTAAATCCACTACATGCACATAACTCAACTGTGAATATTTTCCATAGTAAACACTGAGGGGAATAAAACCCACCCCTGATTACACCAAAGGAGGTTCCTGAGGTAGAAACCTTGTGTTTTGACCTTGATAAAATGGTCAATATATGTAGTTAGGAGTGCACCTAATAACACGGCAACTCAAAGTATACAAATTTATGTACACTCTCAGTAAAAAGGGACTGAACTGTAGGCGGGAACATCTGGTCATTAAAATGAATTAAAAAAAACAGCTCTCGTACCTGCTGCCCTGCACAGCTTGAAGTAAAGAGCTTGATAGTTAGATGAACAGTTGGATCAAACATGTTAGAAAGATATCAAACACTTTGGGGCAGTGGAACTGGAGCTGAGACCCTCGAGTTTATAATGGGATCCTTAAGGTCCAGATGTATGATAAAGGTGATACCGCCATAGCAGCAAGAAAAGAATGTTACCCTTTTATTGAGAGTGGAGTGGTATATAGCATTGGAGAAGCGTTAACCATCAACAAAACCCACTATCTCTACAGAGAAAAAAACTCACACCTCCTGGGTTAGTGAGAGGTCTAATCATGCAGGAACACCAGATTCCTTAAACCAAATCACTCTACTCTGAGAGCGCACAGCAGACACCAGTAACTGTAAGGATTCCCCCTCTGTGGCCTTCACGCTGCGAGGAGAGTTTGTTAATGTTAGAGTGGAAATGGAAACGAGTCTGTGATGGGAGGGAGGGACGTGCAGTGAGCTTCACGGCAGAACAAAAAATCCCGCCTACGTTGCCTCCTCCAGAACTACAGTGTCGTCTGCGGTCCTCGGCATCTGACGAGCACATGTCCGCGTCTGGGCCGCGATCGAGAGCGTAACACGCATCGTGGACATCATGAGCCGCGCTCTCCGGGTGGCCCTCGAGAGCCCGCTGCTCCTGGATGCGTGTGGTGATCTCCTGCTGGAATTTGCGCATCTGCGCCTGGAGCTCGCTGATCACATTAACCACACACTGATACAGACAAAAACAAGCCAAATGGAAGAAAATGTGAAAGTGGGTACGGAAACACAAGAAAAGGAAGATGAGGGCGAGGAATAGGATAGAATCTAAAATACGACTGTTATGAAAAAATCACAAAATCACACAAGAAAGAAATATGCTAGTGGTCTAGTATAATAAAATAGTGTGTAAAATAGGCTTTCTTAATAAAATAGTGTGTACTTGTTATTAAAAATGTTTGATTTCATTGATACAAAATCTTAGGGCTGGGCAATATGACAAAAATGTCATATCACTATATTCCAGGACATTTATATACAATATATAGGCTTGTTGTAGTGCTGCATTTTAAAAATAAACCTTAGAAATAATTAGTTTGACAACATTTATTTAATGTACTGGAATAAATTAACACAGGAAAATCTGTAACGATTGAAAACAGTTAAAATTTGGATCCAGAGTTTGTAGTTGACATAATTGTTGCATAATTTACAGCAATATTGATATTATATCGTCATATTGTCCAGCCCTAAAGTCAACATAAATATTCCCAACATATGGAGACTGATATTAATGGGACCTGATCAAGGCAGACCAGGACAAACCCAACGTAGACCAGCACCAGGCATCAGTCTTTGGTCAGTCAGTGTCTTTTGTTAGTCAAACTCGTGTACATGTTAAAAATTTGGTTGCATATTTTGAAAAATTTACACCTCACCACTGTTGAAGTCCTGAACCTAATTGGTGAGAAGGTTGATTTATCTTCTACAACAGTAGTTCTGACAGTAACTCCTTTTCGCCACAGCGAATCATCACTCTCCACCTATCCCTATCTTCTGCATCCTCAACACTTGCTAGCTTCATCTCCTCATTTATTACCTCCATATACCTCCTCTTTGGCCTTCCTCTTCGCCTCCTGCCTGGCAGCTCNCTCTAGCTCTGACTCCTGCCTCTTCCTCAGTGACACTGTCTCTAAACCATACAGCATGGCCGCTCTCATCACTGTCTCATACACCTTCTCCTTGATTCTCGCTGATATTTTTCCATCACACAGAACTCCCGACACCTTTCTCCACCCATGTTATAATAGTGTGAAATATATTTATGGTTGCTATACACTTGTTCTTTGCGATATATCATTTCCATAGCAAAAATGTATGCAGTCAATACACTCCGCATAATCTAAGGTTAATGATATGTAGATTTTAAAGAAGTGCTGCTATTTAACAAAGAAAAATGTCGAATCAATGGCATGCTGAAGCTCATTGTAAGGAGTCTCCAGTGTCAGCACACTGTAAGTTTTCCGCTATAGGAAAGTCTTCAGAATGGAGGAGTTTAGGCTTTGTGGTTCCTGGTGACATCACAAGCTGTGTGTTTTTTTTGTCTTATTAACTTAAAGAGAGAGGCTAGTGAGGGAACAACTCGTTACCATGTCTCATGGACTTTTCCCAACATTAAGATATATGTAATATATAAGTATAAATAGCTATACAGCACAATGTATCACTTAATAAATAAAAATTGTAATCGTAGGCACATTGCTGTGGTATAAGAGGAAAAATACGCTGTCGTAGGAATATAATAATCTTTTAGGTGGTAACAGTCACTCCGCTTTGTTTCCTATAACAGCATGTCCTGTCCTTGTTTATTTCCTATCTGTTACCTTGAACAAAATATGCACGTTTTCTTAGCCACAAATCTAATCTTGTTCACTTCACCCCCTCACAGCTGTTAATCTGAGCATGGCTCCTCCATTTCAGCCTTTTGTAACCTTAAAGAAAATGCCACAGGTGTAAATGTCATGACAGATATTAAGTGAACCAATCTGTGTCAACTTAAACAAGTTACCGAGCTAGCATTTGACTTACAGCAGCTACGTTTACAGTCTATTTAGTCACGGGGCTAAATGGACGCCAAATGGAGTATGTGAGCTTAGCGTATATTATGCTAACGTTCGGTTCGGTTTTCCCACTTAGCGTTTCACATGCTGTGCAGGAGCAGAGACAGGCATGTGTGGACTCCCAGATGGAGGAAGTTTCATACGATATGACCAGTTGACGTTCAAGCTGATGATAAGGCCAACGTTCCACACCTATATTTAGCCGCCGCACTCAGCAGTCTGTGGGGAAAGTGTGTGTCTGTGGCATTTTCCAGGAGGATTTCTGTCATACTGTGGTGCTGAAGCGAGTGTCTGCAGCTGTCACACGCGGAGAAAGTGTTTGTTGATGCAACAGATGCAAGAAGGGCTTGCTTACCCCGGCGCCAACACTGCATCACGTAGATGAGAAAGTACTAGTTTGTTATAGCAGTTACTCCAACAGAAGTTGATTAGCCTTGTTACGGCTACAAAACTAAATTATCTTAGCTAATTAAACGTAGAAATAGAAAATTATCAAATAGCAAACAGGAAATTGTGGACTTTTCATTTCTGGCTTATCTACTGCTTTAAATCTCAACATGGTTTAACTTTAGCTAGGTTTATAGAGCGAAGTAGGCCCGTGAGGTTAATGGCATTAGCGAAGGAACCCTGAAAACTTCTGGCAAAACCCTAAATGATGATTTGAGTCTTCTTCTTCTTCTTCTTCTTTCGGCTTTTCCCTTCAGGGGTCTCCGCGAATCATCACTCTCCACCTATCCCTATCTTCTGCATCCTCAACACTTGTACCCACTAGCTTCATCTCCTCATTTA
>CM074951.1:23495591-23517870 GCA_037577455.1 Pangasius macronema | reverse complement strand
TGTACAGAGGTGTTGTCTGTACTGTTTAAAGGTGCAGTGTGTAATGTACAGAGGTGTTGTCTGTACTGTTTAAAGGTGCAGTGTGTAATGTACAGAGGTGTTGTCTGTACTGTTTAAAGGTGCAGTGTGTAATGTACAGAGGTGTTGTCTGTACTGTTTAAAGGTGCAGTGTGTAATGTACAGAGGTGTTGTCTGTACTGTTTAAAGGTGCGGTGTGTAATGTACAGAGGTGTTGTCTGTACTGTTTAAAGGTGCAGTGTGTAATATACAGAGGTGTTGTGTGTACTGTTTAAAGGTACAGTGTGTAATGATTAAAGGTGCAGTCTGTTATATTTAAAGGTACAGTATATAATGTTTAAAAGGTGCAGTCTAATTTTTAAAGGTTCAGTATATAATGCTCAAAGGTGCAGTCTGTAATGTTTAAAGGTGCAGTCTGTAATGTTTAAAGGTGCAGTCTGTAATATTTTAAGGAGCAGTCTATAATGTTTAAAGGAGCAGTCTATAATGTTTAAAGGTGCAGTCTGTAATATTTTAAGGAGCAGTCTATAATGTTTAAAGGAGCAGTCTATAATGTTTAAAGGTGCAGTCTGTAATGTTCTGAGGCACAGTCTATAATGTTTAAAGGTGCAGTCTATAATGTTTAAAGGTGCAGTCTGCTAATGTTTTAAGGCGCAGTCTGTAATGTTTAAAGGTGCAGTCTGTAATGTTTTGAGGTGCAGTCTGTAATGTTTAAAGGTGCAGTCTGCTAATGTTTAAAACAGTATTAACAACATAATTTCAATGATTAAAAAAACAGATTCACAATTTTAGTTTCTTGAATTTAGTTTTTTTGTTTACATTCATCAAATATGGAGATGAGTTTTCCTGCCAGTTACATCAGCGCCTTTCAGCCCCACCCCCATTCTTCTTAAAAGGCAACTTAGGTTATGTAGTTTCAACAGAGGGTTGGGAAGAAAAAACAAAAAATTATAAATTGCTCAGTTAAAGCATTCTTAAACATGTATTTTTTAAACCAATAAAAATAGCCTATAATTAAATAGATTCAGGGTCCCAATCCTGAGCTCAGGATACTGTCTGTGTGGAGTTTTCTCCATGTTCTCCCCCTGTCCCTGTGGGCTTCCCCTGGGTTCTTCGGTTTCCTCCCACCTCCCAAAAACATGGCAGTAATTGGACTGGATAATCTAAAGTGTGAATGTGTGTGTGTGTGTGTGTATGGTGGCCTGCAATGGACTGGTATTCCAACCAGGGTGTATTTCTATCTCACACCCAGTGTTCCCAAGATAGGCTCCAGATCCACCAATCCTTTAACAGGATAAAGCACTTTCTGAATGGATGAACTTTTCATGCACAGTAAGGTAGTGTACGTGCCCTGGGAATATCATCAAGCCTTAACCATCATTAAAGGGATAGTTCTCTCGTCGTGGTTCTCTCGCGAACGCGTGTTGGAGATCTATGCGGAAGTGAAAATATTTTGTAAATAAAGACTTGATTGTAGTTTTTTTTGCGTACACAAAGCATTCTTGTCGCTTCATAAAACTGGGATTAAACCACTGGAGTCACATGGATTACTTTTACAATGCCTTTATGAACTTTTTGGAGTTGAACATTTTGGTTACATGGACTGTCAATGGTGAGAAAGAAATCTCCCAGGTTTCATTAAAAATATCTTCATTTGTGTTGCGAAGATGAACGAAAGTCTTATGGGGTTTGGAACGACACGAGGGTGAGTAATTGATGACCGAATTTTCATTTTTGGGTGAATTATCCCTTTAAGAATTAATATGCATTAATGTACTCTCCATGCAAATTATAAACAGTGCCTTGTCCTCCAGTAAGCAACTTTAGCCATATTAGGCAATCAGATAGCTGATGAGAGAATTTTAAGATCTTAACTTTTCAAAAACCGCGATCATGTCTTTAACCGCAAAGATACGGTCCACATCCACAGATCAAATTCCAGTCTAAGCCCATCATCCAATCTAAACATGAGCATCATTACAGAGGACTAACGGAGAGCACTAGGGATTCACTATGACACACGTCTGCAGTCGGACGCTTCTGTCGCTTCAAAGGGCGACGACTGAAAGAGCTTTGAGCTTATCAGGAGCTGAATCATGACTGGGCTTATCGACTCGTACAGCACACGTCCAGCGGCTGAGTAAACACACTCTCAGACGTCCCGTCCTGCACGATAAACCTTAGACGCAGGTTTACGGGCAGATTTATGACTCGCTGCTTAAGAAGCAGTTAAACAAATTCCACATAATCAGCGCTGGTGAGACTCGTATCTTGGATATTCAGCATGGAGTAAGTGCAACGTGGGAAGACGAACACAGCTGAATGGCAATTACAGTAATCACTGTATGAAATCTAACCGCTTAACCCAAAAACCAAACCAGGCTTAACACGTCAGATTTGAAATATATCAGTTAAGATTTCGTGCTATCTACAGGACATCACAGGTACGAATACTATACTAGTAATACTAGTACCACAACTAGTCGAGTTTAACCTTCCGAATAAGCTGATGGACCATTTCTGTGTTTCCTAATCAGTTAGAGGATTAGGAAGTGCTCAATAACAGTAACTATTTACCTAACCTTACCTTTGTAAAATTAAAACAGCCAAAAGCAGTCTTCTGCTCACCATTTTTAGAGATCTGTGATTTAAAATGATATGCCAAAAAAAAAAATCGTGGGAAAACACAAATCTGTCAAACTGTCAGGATATAACGAGTACAAATCCTCTCGATATCAAAGCCATCTGTGGCTGGGGAGTTCAACAGATCATAACTGTTTTCTTGGTGAAAAGGAACGACTGATGCCAAAATACAGGGCGTCCAAACAGTCAGGAACCATCGAGAGTAAAACTACATATACGTAATGTTGTATTTATTATTTACAACATACGCTCTACACGTTCACCTTTACGCTCTACGCATTCGCTCAGCCGCTGTATCACGTTTGCTCAACATCTTCCCATTGATTCCTGGCGTTTTGGACACACTGTAGATATGAAAATCCAATCAGCTACTTGTTACTCCAGATAACAATGCAGTTAATGTTACTGTCCTTGCACACTGAAAATGCTGAAAATGTCACAGTGATTAATTTAAAAAAAATTAATTAGCAGGTGGAAGAGGAACACTGCAGCACTCGAACCTGTCCTGGCAGGCAGGGAAGCCATGAGGACGCACTATTTATCTGTCTATCTCTCCGTATCTGTCTTTCCCTGGCTTCTTCTTTGATTCCTGACATTCCATTTATATCTGATTCTCATGTAGTGTGTGTGTGTGTGTGTGTGTGTGTGTGTGTGTGTGACTGAAAATTCATACAAATCCTCTTCCTTGGCATTTTCCCTTTGAAAATATGCATACATGTGTATACTAGAAAAGCATATGCATTTAAAGGATATATATAGATGCATATAGATTTGATGTTTCCGATGTTTTTTGTAGTTATTTTGGTTTGAATGAAGGCGTTAAAACTTTTCTGATTAGCGTGTTTAGCATTATGGACTGGAAACACTTGATGAGACCATAACAGTTCATCTTCGAGCTACTGATATATTAGATTTTAGCCTCCCTGATATCTGATATCACAACCAGTCGTCACCTGTAGACTGCATCAGGGACCATTTTAAAAAACTGAGCATTTACCTGCCACCATACAGCTGCAAACATTAATCATTGAAAGCTTTGTCAATGTTCAGCCTGAGGTCACAAAGAAATCTGTGGGCCAAAGGTTTGTGGACACCTGACCATCACACTTGTATGTGCTTGTTGAAGATCCCATTCCAGATGTATTCCTTCCTTTATGGGTATAATAAGCTCCACTCTTCTGGGAAGGCTTTCCACTAGATGTTGGAGCGTGGCTGTGGAGATTCATGTGTGTTCATTCAGCTACAAGAGCATTAGTGTTGGGCACTGATGTTGGGATGTGAGGAGGTCTGGGGTGCAGTCGGTGTTCCAGTTCATCTCAAAGGTGTTCAGGTCAAGGCTCTGTTCAGGACACTCGAGTTCTTCCACTCCAAATTTCACAAGCCATGTCTTCATGGAGCTCGCTTTGTGCACAGGGGCGTCGTCATGCAGGAACAGATTTGGGCCTCTTTGCTCCAGTGAAGGGAAATTGTAATGCTACAGCATACAAAGACATTCTGTACAATTGTGTGCTTCCAACTTTGTGGCAACAGTAAAGGATGAGTGTGATGGTCAGGTGTCCATATACTTTACGAAAATGCAGTAGATAAGCCAAGATATGCCATTTGTTTAGCACTGATGTTTTGCTACACTGCTAAGGTATAGATGCTTATGTGTACAGAACCAGATTATAATTTATCATGTAAACTATAAAGCTGTGTCATCTCACACTCATTTCAGATCATGTTGAGTTGCTCAGTATCTCAACAAACAGACACACTGAAATCTATCAGAATGGACAAAAAGGATGGCACAGCACTAAAAACATAGTCCTCAGCACTATGATGTGATGAACACATCAACAGCAAACCTGTCCTGGCTGATCGAATACATTTGGAATAAGGAGAAGGTTGTGCACATTCCTTTCTTGGCCAAACTATGGCTTTATCAGGAAATCAGACGAACAGACTGACAGTACAGTTTCCGGCCAAGCTGTTAGCGTGCTCCTACCTGCTGGAGCATTTCTTCTGTGGAGATAAGTTTGTGGTGATGTTCCTCCAGAGAGGCCTCCAGATCTCTGATCTTCTCACCCTGAGCCTCCACCTGCTCCGTCAGAACACTCACCTACACACACACACACACACACACACACACATATTAACACAAAAACTGAATTTACTGTCGTGTCATAAGAGGAATAAAATACTTTGTGATGTGCTGTTATAGGAAAATAGTCAACTTTGAGGTGGTAGTTTGACTGGTACCACGCTGCCGTTTATTATTTTCCCACAACAGCATGACACGAAATGTTTTATTCTTTAAATATTTTGGTTTTCATGTCTGTTTGTTGAGTCTTTTCCGCTCAGTTAGTCACAAAGTCTTTGGTTTAAGTGGGAAAATCTTACTTTAATGCTATGTTAAAAATTTTTTTAATCACATTATCAAGCAACTTTAGTGAATTTTCCCCTTTTGTCGTTCATGTGATATGAACACATTCACTTTATACTGTGGCAGTATAAAATTATAAGCGAATTAATATTTAAATATGCAAATTTCAGTGCAGTTTGTGAACACCATGATGCACATATCTTCCACACACACCTAAATCCACACACGGTAATCTTTACTCACACTCTGCTCCACCCAAACAATAACCTTTACTCACACACATTCACTAAAATCCTTCCCTCACGCTCACTTAACTCTGCACACAGCCATAATCTCGGCTCAGTTATTTTCACAGTTAGACAGAAACAGCTTCAATCACACACTCACCTGGTTTCACACACCGTTGAACCCTCATTCAGTCTCTCTCTTCTCCGTCACTCGCTCTTTCTCTTGCAACACACTTCACACTTGTTTAACCCCACATTTTTCCCTCGTAGTTTCACGCTATGTCAGCAAACTTTAACAGACTACGTCAGCAAACTTGAAAGCAGAAATGAAACTGCTTGCGATCTCATACATCCAAACCAACGCCAGCTTTCCAAATGCGGTATAAATGCCGAGTTCTTTCACGCCGTTGTTTCGTCTTGCCACAAAGCCAGCCCACCTGCTGCCAGGCAGGTAAAAAGGAGGAAGTGAAGGCTGTGTGGGAACCAATAAGGTTTAGCAGAGGCTCATAGCACAAAACTTTCCACCAACGAGAGATCCTGGAGAAGCTTGAGGAATGTGGCAGAAGCGTGACTGCAGGCACTGTGTGTGTGTAAACCTGCTCATTCTGTGTCGGACAGACACAGCTACAAGAAATACGACCTTTTTTTTTTTAGTCCATCACAATGGCTCAAAGGTCTTCGTGAGGTCAAAGAAGAGGTCGTGGCTTGTTAAACTTGTTAAAGAATTAAAGCACAGTCTCAAGTTAATCCCCTTTAAATGAAAAAGGTTATGAAATAAACCAAGCTGTTTAGTTTGTAGTAAATAGACACTAGAAACTAGCTGACAATAAGCACTTTTAGATCAGCAGGTAAATGTTTGTATGCTTGTATTTTTCCTACATTCGGATATTTTGCTTAGATCAGATCCAATATTTCTGCTTTGACGGCTTACATTCATGTACGTAGTGACTCGTATCTGAGCACCTAAAATACCCTACAGGCACACTTTCTCCAAACAACAACAACAACAACAACAAAACTGCAAGACTATTCATCATTACAAATTCGCAGAACAAGCTGCAACTGCACGGATTATTATCGTTTCTATAGTAACAGCTAATTCGCGGTCACATGCATAGTGGACGCTTTATAATTCATAATCTAAGCTTAATAATAAACAGACTGAAAACCATATTATTAAGGAAGAACATATTGTTGATATGGTAAAGAATTTTTTTGTAAGGAGACATTTATTTAACATTTACGGAAGGAGTCTCCAGTGTCAGCGCACTGTAACAGTCAGATGAAGCTGTAACTTTAGAATTTCCACCTGGAGTTCTGAAGACCGAAGATGTCACGCTTTCCACTTTCTTTGTAACAAGCTGTAACTTTTTTTATCTTAACAACTTTGAGAGTGAAAACTGACTCTTTATAGCTGCTATAAGTGATAACTAACTTGTTTCACTTGTCTTTCATTAGCAACTAAACATTTGAATCATTCGCAAAGTGTTGTGCGAAGAGGAACGAAATACTTTGGGACACAGTTGGAAAATCATCTACTTTGTGGTTGTAGCAGTAACTCCACTTCACATCACACCACCATGTTGCTGGTTATTTTCCTATAACAGCATGCCCTTCTTTGTTTTGCTGTTTTCTTCCTTTTGTAAAGTAGCCAATAAAAGTTTATATGGACAGTCTAAAATGTAATGACAGTGAAAGCAAGACAAAAAGAAAAATCAAAACAACGACAAAAAAACGTTTCCTGAGCTCCACTATTTTGTCCACAAATGGTTCACTTCAGACTACCGAAGTTAAAACTACCAACTGAGTGGATTGTGTATATGAGATCTTTTTGTAAACATGGTGAACGCACAACCTAATTTGAATGTCACATATGATTCGTCACTAAAGAGTAGGCCATTTTATAAAGTATCTTTGTCTTCTGACGGCGGTATAACGGCTGACTCTCAGCCTGACAGACTCTATTGTGTGGCGATGAAGAGCCCGGGTTGAGTGGGAAGGAGAGACTCACCTGCAGAACCAGAGATTCTTTGTCCCCCTCTAATCTTTCCAATCGCTCTTGATACGTCTCATTGTTTGAACAGGGCTGGCGGTTAACCTGCGACACACACACACACACACACACACACACACACACACACACACACACACACACACACATAAGGGAAAAGCTGAGGTGAATGAACCAACCAGTTCCAGATAAAGGCTGAGAATCACTGGCATAACGCCAAAGAGTACATGAACTCCATCAAAGACAGCCTCAAGTCAGTGTCATAAAGGTGTCGAATGACACACAAAGACATTAAAAGAAATGTAAAAAGGTCTTAATTACGGAGTGGGGTCATACAATGTAAACGTAAAACTAGCTCATTAGTGTATCACATTCAATAAGAAGCATATCTCATTTTGTATCATGATGAAGTATGAACATTTGCACAATTATCTTGACTGAGAAGGCAAACACACAATATGCTAAAAGTTAGTCATGCAATATGCTAAAAGAATAAGCTACTGACTGTTAGCTAGCTAGCACTACTTGTCAAGCCTATCATACTGATTATCTAAAGGCGTAGTGACAGTGTCAATGAGTGTAAAATGTCAAGAAGGTCAACATTTTTTCCTCAGTTGTGTTACTAATTTAGCAGGAAAAGATGCACTGTGACTAAAATTACACCTGATTTACACTTAGCATCAGCCGCTAACTGAATCTCCATGGGGGCCGCCATGTTGAAAAACCAACACTGCAACACAACATGTAAACTCTGTTCTACTATCAAAATATTTGGGCTTCTACTGTAGTATATATCACATGAATAGTCCATTTATATGGATTTTTTTCTCATACATACAGTTAAAATAAATCTTTCTTCCGATCTTCAGCTTTTACCAGCTCTAACCATGTCTTCTGAGTCATCAGTGACATCCATATTGTGACGCTTATTAGCTAAGCCAGTAAATACTGCTGCTGTCATACGAGATTAGCAAGCCATCAGTGCTTGTCAGTGCTAAGCTAGCTGAGCTAGCACCCTGAGAGCAGAGCTAGCACTTGATTCTCATATAATCTTTATAAAAATGCTGCTGAGCTGGGGACTGTCTTGAACACAAGTAACATTTTCCATAATCCCCCGTACGGGATGTAGGATGTATTTGCCTGAGCGCTATTTAAAACACTTTTTTAAAGCATCCAAAGCACTTTTGAGTTTAGGGCTACCATCATCCACTAAAAATGAAAAGCCTTCCATTTCTGTTGTCGCAATAGCATGAAGTGAAGTGAAATTCCTCTACTAGATAAGCACTCACACCTTTGCTAGGAGAGATTTTACCAGTTTTAACTGTGTCTTAGTCACTAAGTATGTATTTTATGATATGTGTTGGTGTTTAAATGACCTCTTTTCCCAGCAACCGTGCGCCAAAAAATAAAAACAAGAAGACATAAAAACTAGCGGTAAGCTAGCAAAAGGTAGAACTAAGGTACAAGAGCTAGCGCCTATAAAACTCTGCTGCTGCACTGGGACTTGGCAGATCTCTCAGGCTACAAGGCAGACCTCCATTCTCACAGAGAACAGGTTTGGTCTTGGCTTGGCTTGCACAATGATTATCTTCATTTTGACTGCATTGTATTTGAATACATTAAACTCCACTGAGAAAGGCTTGATGGCTAGAGATTGGTCTGCGAAATGATTTATGAAACATGTGATTGCCAATATTTATTCTCCCTTGTGGTCTAGTGGCTGGGATTCAGCGCTCTAACCGCCACCGCCCGGGTTCGATTCCTGGTCAGTGAACATGATTATTGGGCAGTGGTGAATCAGTGGTTAAGGCTCTGGGTTACTGATAATATGATGCTGTATAATGGCTGACCCTTTTCTCTGAACCCCCACCTTCCTAATATGCTGGGATATATAAAGAAAAAGAATTTCACTGTATATGTGACAAAGTCCTTCTTCTTGGTCAGATGCCTCCTTTGGCAGCCTTTATGATGTATGATTTAATGACCAACAAACTACATGTTAGGCACCCCAGCCTAATGCTGCCTTTACGTGCTCACTGGATGCTCCTACTTCTCTCTCGTGAAGTCATAAATATAATAGATTTGCATTCAGGTGTTCTGCTAATGCTATGTAGTTAGATAGTTTGATATATTTTAGGATATTTCTACCCAAAGAACATACATAATGCAGCCAGTGGTTAGAAATCCATTGTCTATGGCCTAATTGGTGGATATATATATAAAGACCTTTCTGTTGGAACTACTGTCAGAGCTGCTTTTATAGAAAATTAATCAACAACATCTAAGAATTCAACATCACTGTGATAAAAACACTGATAGTCAACCAAAATATTGGCACCCAAAATTCAGCCCTAGTTACTAACCACTTAATGACTGCAAACAATTAAGGGAACAATCATGGAAACATTTTTTCCTCATGAGCACAATAAACATTGGTTAATGCATATGCTAATTATTTGGCTAATTTGCTTAAGAATACAAGCATGATTTAGCATAAGATTGCTTTGGGTTTTATTTTATTGAATGAAGCAGACAAATTCTCAATCTCAGACTCAATCTTAATCTCGAACTCAAATGCAATATCCAGGCAAGGTAGCAAGGTATCATGCTAGTCAGAGACACTGACTACGTTTACATGCACATCAACTTTCACTTAAGGTTTATATTCGGGTTGCAGCCATATTCCGAATACGGTGTTTACATGCGTACAGGCATAGGAATATTCCTGTATACATGGTTGTTGTACTCAAGTATGCCTGAGTTGCCATTTCTAAATACCTAGCTTACAGCTAAGAACCTGTTAGTACCTACAATTCCTAGAGGACTGAGCATGCGCATATATCTCCTTTCAGTGGATTTTCTGAATAAGGTGTTTATATGCAACACATTTCCCATTTAAAACAGGCAGGGAATCCAGGGGTGGGATTCACAATTTGGGAAAGCAGAATATCGTCTTAATCTGAATTGGGCAATCGGATTGCACCAAATATCGCCAAATTCTGATGAATATCTGAATATTGATGCACATGTAAATGCAGCCACTCAAAGTCTGGGTTATTTATTAGGTGTGTGCTAATTGGGAACAGGTGGTTGTGACAGGAAGTCTGGAGGAACTATAATGAGTTAGCTATTCATATGACAGGTCATGTGACTGTCTGACTAAGGATTGTGGAAAATGGAGTTTATTTTGGTGCATGGCCCATTAAAGGAACCTTAAGTAAAATGTTAGCATTGTGGGAATTTAACAAATTGCCTTGAAGGAGCAGAGGATAGGAAAAAAAAAGCGCCATACTCTCATTAAGTCTTTAGAACGACCAAACATGTTACTTAGTTGAGGTATAAAATGTCTCTGGATATGTTTTCTCAGTTTTATATACTCAGTGTTGCATACTTCCTGCAGACTTGTGAATGATTAAGACATAAGAAGTTGACCTTTGACCTAAGAAACCATTTCCTGCCGCTTGCACAATGTAGGCACTGTAGTTAGAATGTAGTTTATTGTCTACCAAGACCGAGAGAGAGATATTGTGTGTGTGTGTGTGTGTGTGTGTGTAAGACAGAAAGACGTTTCCTTTGAGGCATCACTCACAGGACCTGGAATTTCCCCCCAAAACTCAATTCAGGACGTTATTATTATGGCACTGTCCAAGAATGCATGACAGAGCCGATGGTGTATGTTGTAATGAACCCCTCCCTGCTATGACAACCATGCAGCTCCTTTACACACCACTCACAAGCCAGGGTTTACAGCCTGCTGACTGTTATCCAACATATAATTACTGATTGTTTCCACAAGAACGTAATGCTTAGGTGCTATGTGTTGTGCTCATGTGGGTGTAACAGTGCACCCTGCTGCCAGATCTCATTATATCCCCGTTTCCTCTGAACCACTAAACCTTATAAATTCAACAACCGCAATGAAGAATGTGAAAGCCTAAAAAAAAAGCTCTATCTGTTGACACCAGAGCTGTAATGGAAGAGTTATTTAGTTCTGCACTGGAGTTACACTGGATTTTAACAAGTAATGGAAGACTATTTCACCTAAAAACTTTCTCAAACCATGTCCAATTATTCACAGACATGTTGATGTAGACTATGAAACAGTATGACTAACTGTAATCTATAAACATGAACAAGACTTTACTGTGTAGCTGAACACTGGAATGTTATAGGATAGCCATCTCCGACAACTGGAATGACTTTTTTTCTTACTGCAGTTTGGTACCATTCCACCCAAAGGTCACGCCACGCAAAGTCTGAAGGTACAAAAAGCTGAATTTTCACTTTGACTTAACACTGTTTAAACCACAGCCCTGTTTCCTGATTGGCCAGACTGAAAGTGCTGCAGTGTGGTTGAATCTGATTGGTTAGTAGTTGTGCATTTACATTTACGGCATTTGGCAGACGCCCTTATCCAGAGTGACTTACATTTCTTATTTATACAACTGAGCAGTTGAGGATTAAGGGCCTTGCTCAAGGGCCCAGCAGTGGCAGCTTGGTGGTGCTGTGGATTGAACTCATGACCTTCCTATCAGTAGTCCAACATCTTAACCACTGAGCTACCACTGCATTATTTTTGTATAACCGTATTGCTTGGACAGTCGTTCCGGCTGTAACACGAACATATTAATGCTCTCGTTCTGATACGTCTTTGTTTCTACAGTAACAGCTCATTCACAGGAACTTGTACGGCTCCACATAATTTGAGTCTATCAATAAATGGATTAAAAGATATGTTCTTGAACAAAGACAAAAACTATAATTGTTGCTATGGTGAGGTTTTCTGTAAGGAGATGTTTATTTAACATTCAGGGATGGAAGGTGTCTCCAGGTCCAGTGTCAGCTTTTCAGCCATGTCAAAGTCTTCAGAATGGATGGCTTTGTGCTTCCTGGTTTCTTGGTTAACATAACAAGCTGAAAACAGGAGCTAACATTTTATGAACATTGCACAACATTAAACGTAACTATAAATGGAGAAAAAGTACAAAATGTCAATCATTAATATAATATGATATAATATAATAAGATTCACATAATCGTTGGCAAAATGTTGTGGTAGAAAGGGATTAAAATCCTTAAGAACATGCTGTTATTGGAAAACAATCCACTTAGGAGTAGTAACAGTATCTCCATTTTGCGTACAGCCACGTTACACCACCCCATCATTGATTATTTTCATATAACAGCATGGCAACAAGTGTCTTATGATTCCTTACATAAGATTACGTAGCATGATGCTGGTGTTTGAAGCTGATGTTTATATAGGAAAATACTGCCTGAGACTTACATTAGCTCTTATACAAAACAAAAGAGGCAAACATCAGGCTCCAAACATGCCTTGGCTCATCGATTACGCTTGTATAAAAGTGCTCATATAAAAGCACACACTCTCTGTAGGGTAATAAACCAGATCTGCAGTCTGCACTTACTCCAATTTCTACTCTCTGGAGGCGACTCAACAGGAAATGTTCTCTCAGGTCAACGGTCCAGATGACTTACTCTGTCAGTACTGTTTACAGCAGACCTAGTACGGCCAGGCAACCTGAGCGCATAAAATAGGAACCATACAGCGTTTGCATGCCACAGTCAAATGTGTTGCAGAGAGGTTTTAACCTCCTACACTGTGCCCATAAACAAAAATAATGGCTCCTATTAAATGTAAAAAAAATAAAAAAGTTTTATAAGTGTTTAACCAATAATGTGGCGAATTTTTTAATTTAGAGTGATTTTAAACCTGAACTGTTCAGCAAACAATTAAACGTTCACAATGCTTCCTCTTATCCCAAGTGCAGTCATTCGGATATAGCAGTCTGGTGTCTGCTGCTTTAGTTTAGCCCTGAAGCTATGAGGGTAATTTTGGCAGCGAGTAAAGGAAGCTCATAGCCAACATTGTGTGAAATTAATATCTCAAGCTGTTCGAGTTGTTCATCTCAATCAGACTTGTTTATGTGGATTGACAGTGTTATCTATAAAAATGGAGAAAAGGACAGAAACTAGTTGCAGTACCATTCTGAAGCTGAATCACTTTCTTCATCAGCAGATAGACATACTCAGGTGATGTATGTTAGACGTGAATTAAATGGTACTGGTTCTGGTACTATATGGCCAAAAGTATGTGGACACCTGAGTACTGAACATCCCATTCCAAAACCATGGGCAGTAATATTGAGTTGTTCCATCTTTGCTATTATAATAACCCCTTCTCTTCTGAGATGGCTTTCCATTAGACTTCTGAGATGGCTTTCCATTAGACTTCGGAGATGGCTTTCCATTAGACTTCGGAGCATGGCTGTGGGAATGTGTGCTCATTCAGACACAAGTGGACAAGAGTTCAGATACTGATGTCCAGCACTAAGAAGGCGAGACACAAAGTTGGTTTTCCAATTCATGCCACAGGCGTTCAGTGCAAGTCACTCACCTTCTTCCATAAACTATGTCTTTATGGAGCTCACTTTGTGCACGGGGACAATGTCATGCTGGAACAGGTTACTTGCAATAAAGGAAAATTGTAATCCTACAGCATACAAAGACATTCGAAACAATTGTGTGGTTCCAACTTTGTAGCAAAAGTTTGGAGAAGAAACACATATACATGGTATGGGCAGGTATCCAAAATGTTTGGCTGTATAGTGTGAATGTCACCAAGCTATGAAGTGAAATTGAAATAATTTAGGTGCGATACTGGAAGCAAAAAAGTCATGTATTTATTAGCTACATTAGCCTTGTTGGTCCACTACAAAACTTAAACAAAAAGTCCAGCCTGATGCACAATGTTTTTAGTTACTCTAGTGCAAATTTATTGGTTGGTGCAACTTTTCATTATCTTGTTATGAGAAGCTCATCACAGGAAGACATTGCTAGCACAGTTACAATGATGTCTAATAGGAGAAAACATTTTATGTTTATCTCAGACATAAGGGATAACGCTCAGGTTTCGCTTTCAGCTCCTAAAAATAAAAAAGACCAGGAGATTCTTTCCTCACTCAACCTTTTCCAGTGGCATTCAACTCAACATCATAATGTCGCCGGAAGTGGGAAAGAAATGGAGACAGTAAATATTGGACTCAAATTTCAAGAATACCTGAGAGATCAAGATCGTGATGGTGTTGATGGTGATATTAGCGTGAGAGTTGAAGCTTTGGAAGCTGATCTGTTTGAGCCGGACAAACTAAATGACTAAAGCGTCGCTGCATCGCTCTCTTTAGGTAGAGCTGAAGTGAGGGATGAATCTCACTACACCAGGTAGTCGAATGCCATTATGGGTAATGTGTAAAAAACTCATTACAAAGTAAATATCGAATGAAATTCAAATAAATAAGTATCGAATGTTAATTATGACGATTTTTCCTTATAGGATGAAATGCTTTGGTATGAAGAACTGCTGTTTTTTTTTGGGAATAATCACAAGACTGCAAGCCCGCAGGTCACAACAGTGCAGCACCTCACACTGAACTATAATTAGGTTTCAGATGTTGCCTTTCATCACAGCTGTTTGGAGCCTGGTTGAGCCTTCAGGAAACCAGTCTGGTGTGTAAAGACTTGTCGTTGAGTGTTAATCCGGATCACAGTGTCTGCAGTGACACTCTCGAGGGGCTCCTTCATCTCGTGAGGCATGCAGTCGTACAAGAACGGCCAGTTACTTTTTACGGTTATTATAACAGTCAACGGTTAATAAAGCTTAAATGCCAACGTAACAGTGACTGGTCCATTAAACATAGAAACATAGAAAGTACCCAAGCTTAAAGAGCAAACTCTTACCTTTTTAAGCCATGAGAAATGTTTGTAGAAGTCAATATCCTGCTCCATGCTGAAGGCCCATGTCTGCTCATCTGTGTGTATGTGCATATGTGTGTGTGGGAGAGAGGAGAAGCGGCAGGCTGGGGTCGGAGGGCTCACTACGGGGCTTTACAGTGCTGATGGTTGCCTGCTTTATGGAGCTCCCTCCTCCTCCTCCTCCTCCTCCTCCTCCTCCTCCTCCCCTTATCCTCCTCCCATCTTCCTCCTCCTCCTCTTCATTCCAGCCACTGGAGCCTCGAGCTCCCGATACGCTACAGCGACTGCTGTCTCCCCCGAACCCCATGTCTCCTGTTAATCCAGTCACGCAATACTGCTGTGTGTGTGTTAGCTACAACACTAACATGCTCGCAGTGTCTCTCACTATCCCTGCTCTTAACACGCAACACTTTCTTACAGCTGTAAAAACAGAGTTTATAGGTTCACACTCGCATAGTTTTACACTCTCGCTTTGACCACGCCGGGTTTCCCCTCGTTGTCACAAGGCATTACTAATTAACTGAAATTCACAATGCAAGTCTGAACCGAAACAGACTGAAGGATTTATTCCAGGACAAGACAGAAAAAAACACACACATATACACACATAAACACAGAATATTGTCTTATGCTACAAACTGGAAGTGATTATGGTGAATCTCTTGTTTCCTGGGGAAGACTCCACGCCTCGCAATCTCAGCAATCATCAACACAGAAATTACACCCATTCCTGTGTTTCACACCCAACCACACTACCACAAACTATCCTACAACGTAAACACCGAAAATAATCGACGGCTTTATTTCTCACTCACAAACACTTCTACCATAAAACCACAGCTAGGTTTAGGGTAGGGAATTCTGTTTTAGTAAACTGATGAACATTTTGTATACATCAAGGATGGATAAATCAGGATGGCCAGCTGGGACAAGCAGCTTTAGCAGTTTTTTTTTGCAGTTAACTAGTTGCCCACTGGACAGAAGAGAAGAGAAGAGAAGAGAAGAGAAGAGAAGAGAAGAGAAGGGAGAAGAGAAGAGAAGAGAAGAGAGAAGGGAAGAGAAGAGAGAAGGGAAGAGAAGAGAAGAGAGAAGGGAAGAGAAGAGAAGAGAAGAGAAGAGAAGGGAGAAGAGAAGAGAAGAGAAGAGAAGAGAAGAGAAGAGAAGAGAAGAGGGAAGAGAAGAGAAGAGAGAAGAGAAGAGAAGAGAGAAGAGAAGGGAAGAGAAAGGAAGGGAAGAGAAGAGAAGAGAGAAGAGAAGAGAAGGGAAGGGAAGAGAAGAGAAGAGAAGAGAAGAGAAGAGAAGAGAAGAGAAGAGAGAAGGGAAGAGAAGAGAAGAGAGAAGGGAAGAGAAGAGAAGAGAGAAGGGAAGAGAAAGGAAGGGAAGAGAAGGGAAGAGAGAAGGGAAGGGAAGAGAAGAGAAGAGAAAAGAGAAGAGAAGAGAAGAGAAGAGAAGAGAAAATGAGAAGAAACAATGAGAAGAGAAAATGAGAAGAAACAATGAAAAGAGAGGAGAAGAGAAGAGAAGAGAAGAAAAAATGAGAAGTTAAAATAAGAAAGAAGAGAAAATAAGACAATTCAATGAGAAGAGAAAATGAGAAGAGAAGAGAAGAGAAGAGATCAGGTTGAGTGCCAGTCTGAGGTCTATTCTAGTCTTCCTCTCCTCTCTCATCTCCACTGGCTCGGGTCATTTCCTGTTTGGGTGAGGGGACACTGAGTGTGTGTGTGTGTGTGTGTGTGTGTGTGTGTGTGTGTGTGTGTGTGTGTGTGTCAGTGTGTGCGTATCCTGGTGTTAGTATCAATAGGACAGCTGTCCCTGCCTTTTACTGCTAGAGCCGCTCTCAAACCCATATCATATCTCTCATTGTGCTTGTGCTTAGCATTTTCTCAACAACCAAGAGAGTTTTTAAGTTTAGGGTTGTGGGGAAGACTAGTTTTCAGAGAGGATGGTGTACTCTCATTATCAAACAAATTTATGTGCAACTAAGAGTGTGTTTGCATCATTCTGGACATTATAGTAATTGTAACACAACTCGAACGCAAGTCGTTTGTTACGGAAACATAAACACGCGCACCCTTTAGCTGGACTGTATTTTAGCATGTTTCAGTGATGAGCTGAATCCAACAAGTGAGGTAAGGAATAAACCACTGGGGGGCATGCTGTTATTGGAAAATAATCAGTGATGGATAGATATGATGTGGCCCAAAAACAAAGTGATAAAACTGATTAGCCACGACATGTTTGGTGTCTTGGTGTCTTTCCTTTTTTGTATTTCTGCACTGAAGCTATAAATCTAATGTGGCTAAAAAAGTAATGGACGTCTGTCTCGACCCAAATGCTTGTTCAGCTACATAATATATTATAATTTTTTTTATAAAAGTGCTTACACAGTTTATAATTAGATACTGAGGTACACAGTGCCACTGTAGCTTTGGCAGCCGCAGCCTTTTGGTGCATTTCCAACTTCAAACTTTGAAAGATGGGGCCTAAGAAGAACAATGATGCCAAACTAGGACAAAAGTGGTTACTGTTGTCCAAGATGGCCGCCTTCAACGCTTTGTCCTAAACAGCATAAGTGATGGATGGAGTTGGATGGATTCATGGAGCAAATTTCTTTAAATTTGCCATGAGGGGAAAACCACAAAAATGTGATTTCCCACCCAAAAAAACATTTTTGAGGCTTTCTGATTGGTCCACTGGTTCCACTGACGGGTTTGTTAACCCCGCCCATCACAGTGCCTCTCCATAAAACACAAACACATACAGCTATCCAGTCAAAGCTGTCCTAACCGCTGTATAACTACTGTATATTTGGCGTTGAAAAGTTCGGTCAGAAATGTGGCTTTCTGATTGGTCCACTGGTTCCACTTACTGGTTTATGTCAGCCCCACCCACCACTCTGTCAGTCTACAAACATAAACACAGCCAGCTGGGTTCAAATTCTAAGTAACACCAAATAACACAAAGAAAGTCCTCTATTTACTACATAAGAAGGAGCAAAACAGAAAGAAAAGTCACTCTGTATATAAAAAAAAAGACAAAATCAGCCAGCAGAAGAAGTTCGATTCCACACTACGCAAACCTGAGTCAGGATGTCAGCCATGGACTTACCCATGAGACCTGGTAATCCTTGGGGACGGTGCTGAGTGAGGACAGAACACGAGGGAGAGCGACTGACAGAGAACTTAAGGAGTGAAAAAAGGGAAAGGAGACGAGAAGAGGAGAAAGAAGGAGGCAGGAAGTTAAGCACAGCCCCTAACCGAATCTCTGAGGAGCATCCAAACTCTTTTAAAGACATCCAGATTAAACACACACACACAGCTGAAAAACAGCCTGTGATCCAGAGAAGAACAACATGAAACAAAACATGATCCTACTCTCACAGTTCATTACTCGCGCAACGCTTTACACTGTTATGAAGCAGAACTACACATCCAGGCTTATAGAAGCAAATCAAAAAGGATGTGATACAGCAAAAAAAACAAAAACATCCATGTTGTAAAGACTTCTGAATATGGACACACTGGCAGCTCATTTACATTCGAGTGTATTCCATCTGTGAAGGTATTTTTCCACCAAATTTCTTTTATTCTAGATGATACCATACTTACTTATTTGTACTTGTAGAAATGTTCTATTACCAACATCCGATACCACGTGATGCAATGTGACGTAAGCCTAATGTACGCTGAACGCACGACACAAAATGACAGCAATCTGGACGTATTTCATGAGTAATGATGGGAATCAAAGCAGACTGCAAAGTGTGCTCAGTGAAAATATCAACAGGAGGAACTCCAGCATCTTACAACAATCATGTAACCTGATGAAACATCTTATGGCATTTAAACAGACCAGTATCAGTGAGCTTGGTCATTAAAAATGAGGTGCTGTGTTTTGTATTCATGAGCGTGGAGCAGTGAAGCAAGTGTGCACAGAAATTGTTCCATGTGGGAGCAATTCAGTTAAGCGAGCACTGAGCATGGAGACACACACTTCCTTCCCTCACTTGTCAGTGCCTACACTTTGCTGGTGTGGTATCTCAAGGTACTTCACGCCAATTCACGCCACCTTGTGCTCATTTTTAATAACCACGCTAGCTAATACTGCCCTGTGCAAACTGACATGTCCATGCTGATACAAAAACTGACTCTGAAAACACATACAACTAATAACTGAACACACAGAAACAACTAACATACACTGAGCTAAATAAAATGTTCTGTTACATCCCTGATCGATTAATACTCTGTAGGTTACTCACAGAAAATGGTATTGATCAATGCATCACTAAAAAAAGAAAAAAATCTGTATTTCCTCCTGCGTGAAACTGAGTCTGACGTGTAAGCTTAGACTCACCATGCCTTTGTCCAGCCATTCCAGCAGGGTCTGTACGGTGGAACAGGGCAGCTGTGAGCGCAGAGTGTCTCGACCTTCTCCACCCTGAAGCTCCAGAGCCAAACGCAGCTCCTCTGCTAACTGTAACACCTGCAACGGTCCCACACTGACCGGAGAACCCAGATCCGGCAGACCATTAGTGAACTCTACCATCACCTTAGAGCCTACAGAGAGAAAGAGAGACAGAGAGAGAGAGAGAGAGAGAGAGAGAGAGAGACAGAGACAGAGATAACTTATACATTCTTTCCTAATATATTATTTGAAACAGTTCCTTGCTTGAGACCCATAGCAGAATGGTGTGAAAAACAAAAAAACATCCAGCGATCTGACAGGAAATCTATAGTAATTCAAATAACCGGTCTTTACAAACGTGGTAAGCAGGACAGCATCTCAAACAACATGTCAAAACGTTCAGGGGGATGGTCTACAACAGCACAAGACCACGTCAAGACCACAACAAGTTCCACACCAGCCAAGAACAGGACTCCATCAGTGGACAGTGGATAGATTTTAACCAACCGGACTTCTTGTGGAAACTGTGATGAATTTATTGGCTGCATAATTGCACTATTTGTTGATATAGTACACAATAATAGAAGGGATTTATTTATAATCGCACTATCCGTTACACCCAGATGAGGATGGGTTCCCTTTNTCAAGGTTTCTTCCTCATATCATCTCAGGGAGTTTTTCCTCGCCACCGTCGCCACTGGCTCGCTCATTAGGGATAAAGTCACAGTGATAAATTCACATATTTACAATATATTTTTTTGTGAATCCATTTATTTCTGTAAAGCTGCTTTATACAAATAAAACTGAACTGAATTGAAGAACAGGGAATCTGAGGGATAATGGCAATAAATAACTTTTGGATTTGAATTCAAACTGAAATAGTGAGAAATAAAAAGAGAGAAGAACAACAGAACAAAATAGACATAAATGAGGAAACCAAAAAGAAGAGAAAGAGAGGACAGAAATCGATAAAGAAAGAGAACAACGTATCGCCCAGGGTGGATTCTTGCCTCCAGTGTTCCTGGGATAGACTCCGGGTCCACCGTGACCCTGACCAGGATAAAGCGCTTACTGAAGATGAATGAAATGTGCTTTATGAGCACAATGCTTTATTTGTTGATTGTCCTCTAATGTCTCTTGATCAGTGTCGGTTTTAAATGGCAGTGTTAGTGAGACATCTAAAAACCCCCCAACAAATTCTACATAGCAACCGCTGGACTAATTGACCATCTATAAAATAACCAGTATGGTAGTTTCACGTGATGAAACGAGTCCAGTGAGTTTATACCATGTAAACGAATTCCTGACAACCAACATCGCTGCATTACCCATCACCCCTCCACCACCGACAGCCACGTTTCATCTCCATCACCGAACACTTCCCTCATCTCCAACTGCGTCCATCTGGATCCTATAGAGTGAAGCTAGTGCAGCGCTGAAACATCTGGATGCCATAAAACCACAGTAACACAGCACAGAGAGACACCACGACTCAATCGTTCCCTTTACAGGAGCCAGAGACAACACGGGGTCCAAAAGCACAGGAGGCCTCGTGGATCTCCTCGCATCAGCAGCTACGCTGAATAGATTTTAGTTTATGTGAATGTAAACAGGAAAACAGCAAGGCATTGTGGGAAAGAATGTGGGAATGTGCATTATCAGTGTGGGCTTTCTGCTAATTCAGTAAACTATGTGTGAAGACGAGTTACAACAATAAAATAAAATATCTGCTTTTACTGAGCGATCTTTATCCGATATTCATTGATCTATTTATTCATCAGACAGTTCATTTAAATTAAATTTTTCATTTCATTTGCAGTAAAGTTTTGCTTTTGTCTTCTTTTAAAAATACTTTTCACTGAGTAATATCTCAACAAATTACACTGAACAAACGTGGCACGTATTTATGTATAGAAATACACAGATGATTATTTTTATGTTTAAAGTTTACACGGTTTAAGTGAGGAGATTGATTATTATTTAAAGAATAAAACACTTGTGGGAGAGCTCTTACAGAAAAATAATCAGTGACAGTGTGCATATTCCTATATCAACAAATGCTGAAGTGCTTTATTCCTCACAGCAATTTGCCAACAATTGTTTTCCCCAAATGTTTTATCCATTTATAGTTGCATTTAATGTTATAGAATACCCACAAAACAAGTCCTGTCATTTTTATCGCTTATGTTATAGCAGCTATAAACAGTCATCCTGTTTTTATCTCTCTCTCAAAGATAATAATACGATTTTAACCAGAACGTCAACAGAAGACTCTCCCCGTGTGAAAAACCTAAAGGAACAGCGTCATCTTTGACTTTTCCAACACACTGACGCTGACTGAAGTCTTCTCTCATAAATGTAAAGTGAACGTCTCGT
This sequence comes from Pangasius macronema, assembly GCA_037577455.1. Classification (NCBI taxonomy): domain Eukaryota; kingdom Metazoa; phylum Chordata; class Actinopteri; order Siluriformes; family Pangasiidae; genus Pangasius; species Pangasius macronema. The sequence goes on along the minus strand of CM074951.1, from coordinate 23,496,050 downwards.
CACAGAAAGCTTCACCAGAGCAACGTCTAGAGGTTTTTCACTGTCAAATAACATTTTGCTTACAAAAAACAAGGGGAGAAAACATTAATGTTTACGTGAAGTGTCTGTCACAGTCCTCATGTAATTCCTCAGAAATTCATTATAAAACTCGCACATGAATATAAAGCTGTGATTTGATTCGCAGCTGGAACTACAACAACAACTTCAGAGCTGCTGCTATATAAAAATGAACCAAAATCTTCTGACCAATCAGAATCGAGAATTCGACAGCGCTATGGTGTAAAACTGTTTAAAAATCAGAGGTCATGCAATTATGCTAACTAGAATGAAACTAATGTTCTGCTCTGTTTAGACTTGGGTGAACTTTTAAAACTTTATTAGATTCTTCTTCTTCTTCTTCTTCTTCTTCTTTCGGCTTTTCCCTTCAGGGGTCTCCACAGCGAATCATCACTCTCCACC
>CM074951.1:23444627-23455732 GCA_037577455.1 Pangasius macronema | reverse complement strand
CTGTATGATCTTTTCAGTATTGCATTTGTGCCATGCTTTACAGAGTCTCCTGCTCCTGAGAACTTTAAAGTCCATCTAGAAAGTGCATCACTAAGGCAGACACCTGCTGATGTGAAACCTGACCAGAAGAGAGAAAATGCAGGGACAGTCTGCTCGGCTGCTCCTGAACCACACTGCATACATGTTAAGGTGAAACAGTGAGCTCTACTTCATCATTAATACTTGAGAGAAGATGCCCCTGTTCTATTCTATTGTATTTTTGAGTAGAGTTATATGGAATTACATTTTCTCAAAGCCACTTTCAGGGCATCAACTAAGGCTGTGGGGAAGACATTGTCACAAAGCAGCATTACTGAAATCCAGAGGTAGGTTTAGATCCCTAATGAGCAAAGGAGGTGACAGTGGGGAGGAAAAACTCCCTGAGACAATCTGAAGAAGAAACCTTGAGAGGAGCCAGACTCAGAAGGGAGCCCATCCTCTTCAGGGTGATACCGGATAGTGGGATTATAAACCATTACTCAATTGTTATGTGGATATGTGGAAATAGTGCTCTATACTACATGCACACTAAAGATACAATCTGTGTATCCTTGATGGTACCATCCCAGCAAGAAGGACTTTACAAGAATTCACTTAACATTTTCCAAAAGTGACTTCAATCTTTAAGGGAGTCATGTGTTATCTCACTGACAGCACACTTTACTGTGTCACATAGAAACTTTAGAGAAAAATCCCATGCTACTGGGGAAAACAGCCAGGCGGTTGCCAAAAACAGAACTGTGCCTGCCTTTAAGCACAAGAAGCAATGGTCCATCAGAAGGTGTTCAGTTCTCCAAGCCAAAGCTACAGAACCAAATGAAAACTGCCTAAATCTCAATATTTCTTAGCATCAAGCTCCAGGATAGGTAATGATTTTTGCCTCTGATTGTTGTTTCTCATGATACACTGAAAGGTTTGTTGGAGCCAATGTGTCTCTTGAACAGATGATGAGCTCGACTTTGTTATGATGATAATATCTGATGGAGTGTGAGAGCTGTTTTAAGAGAACCAATCCCTCATCTTCTTGAAAATGGTGATCTGGGTTTGTTTCAACTAAACCCTGTTGTGTACATCATGTGTGGAAGTATCATGTGCTGAGGAACGTGATGTATGGAAGGGCAAAATCTATCCACATTTTGGTAGGAATTCTTCTACAAAACAATGCAAACCTGCAATCCTTCCCCCAGACAAGTCGAGACTGAGTCCTCTATGTGGACTCATGTCTTTGGGCTAAACATGAAAATGCAATGCATTCTGTTATATTTAGTAGTTATTTTTATTCCATTTGTGGCCTCCTTTACAGGGTTTCCTGCGCCTGAGCACTGATCATCAGTAATGAAGACACCTGCTAATGTGCAACCTGGCAGGAAGAGGAAAGCTGCAGGGAGCGTCTGCTTGGCTGATGAACTACCCTGCAAGTGTGTTAAGGTGAGCAATTGAGCTCTAGTACAGAAGACAAGCACATCACTATTAGTTAATTAAATCCACCGATAGCAACCAGCTAACTATTTTCCCTCCGTGTTCCTTCATAATCAGAGGTCAGGTGTCATATTCATGAATCATTTCTACTACTAATACTAGTATGAAACATACTAGATTTGTGTGTGTGAACCAGTGAGCCTATATATGCATAGCAGTTGAAAAGTGAAGCCATTGTTTCTCTTCCCTTCTAGTTTCACCAAATACAAATAAAGCTGCATTCTCAAATATTCTGGAGGTTTCTATGATACCTTCGTACCACAGTTGGCATTCTTGGCATACACACAATGATGTATTTATCCACATTTCATTTACACTTCTCTAAACTGTGTGCTTGAATTCGGTGAAATAAACAGTCACAAAACTCCTCCCTTATGCAAGCAGCTGTAGGCAATATTAGCGATATTAGAAATATTCCACACTTTGAAAAACTACTGGAAATAGTAGACCATCTGGGTGCCTTTGGGATGCTAATTTCAATATACTACAGTTTGGGAAACACTAATTCTGATCTCAGACACTATTTAGGAAAGATAGTAGGCAAATTGAGACAGAGCACAGAACTTGGGCTGCTTAAATGCTTCAAAACCAGGAAGTGAACAGGAAGTAGTTGTTAGAAGCAGTGCTAAAACTCTGGTGACTGGGTGAGAAGGGGAAGTGTCCTGAGCTCTTGTTACGCATATCTATGTTTGTAATTAGAGGTCGTTTTCACACATGACAATCACTCACTTATCCATGACTTATTATTTCTAATGAACTCAGTTAGCCACTTAAGTAAGGAATAATCCAAGATGGAGATGGAGAATGGAGATGTCCCAAAGTGTTTTATTCTACTTATACTACAGAAAATTCCCAACAATTACACTTTGAATATATTACTGAATGACATGTTGTGCTTTTTAACCATTTATAGTTATTCTGTGGAACATCTGTGGAACAAGTTCTTTCCTGCTATTACTTTATAGCAGCTATAAACAGTTGCTCCTTCAAGACCTTCATTTTTCTCTCTCTAGAAGTTAATAAGAGTAAAAAAAAAAAAAACAGCTTGTCATGTTACTGAGAACGCACAAAGCCCTCCATACTGAAAAATATCCAGTGTTGAAATTGCACAATTTATAACCAGTCACAAACTTATTTATTAGAAAATTATCACAGTGCTCAAAAATCTGACCTTAGGAAGGAAAAAAAAACCGAAACAACATCCTTGTAGTTTAGAGTCCTGCATTAAATATGGCTGTGACATTTTCCGCAAACATTAACAATGCTGCTGTGACTACTGAAAGGGCACGTACACCAGGTTGCTGTGCTCCCTCTTATCCTTTAGCTCTTAATCAATGTTATTTTGATGATCATTTGACTTGTCGAGTGCTTGCTTTGCCCTACCACCCTTACAAAAAGCTTTTTCATGCTCTTTTTGTTCTTACATACAGTATGTACATGAAATTATATAAATACACGTAAATAAGTAAATCAATCAATCAATCAATAAATCAATCAATCAAGTGAAAATGTATCACACACTTCACACATAATAATATAAAAATATGTTTTTCTCTGTAAGAGAGCTTAAAGATTACATCCCTCCCTATGAGCTCACAGTGGATTTAACAGAGATACGTGATCATACTTCCTGTATTGTACCTCGGGGCCGGTGGGAAGTCGAGCGCTCGACTTTCTCCGTTTTGAATATTCATGATGTGTACCAACGCTGACACACATCCAGGATTTGTTGCAAATGTTACCCCAATAATCACAGAAAAGACTGAAAGAACTTCTATAGGCTATAGTTGTGCTAGGGCTCCCACTGCTGTCATTATGGCATTATGCCTGTGTGAATTTGTCCTTAGCCTTATGGGTAATGAAAGGTGTAACACCGATGACAGATGTCCGTACAGGTAGCACACATCAGAGACTTGTATAGTATTAAGACTGATGAATATCAGTCTGTCCCTTATTGCTTTATGAATGCAGAAATTTCTTCCCTTAGGCGCGAGAAATATTATTAACGACTCGCGAGAGTCCGCACCTCACAACCGTGCTTGAGTCTGCGGTGTAAAGCCTGAATCTGCTAGCTTTTATTTCACCATTTGTCAAAAACTAATACAAAATTTCCCTTTGTTATTTAATACATTAGGTATTTATACTGAGGTGTTTTTAAGCTACTTGAAAAATCCGCTTCTTTTAGTAGCACATGTCCAATGCTCACACAGTGTAACACACTTTGGACTTTTATCTGTGAAGGATGGTGAAGCCTTGTTTGAGAAATGATCTGAGAGATCATTGAGAGATGAGTCTGAATTACAGCTGCCATGCATAAGAAATTTTAGTTTAAAAAAAAATAGAGAAAAAGAAGAAAAACACATTTTTAACTGCAATGAATATAGTCTACTGTTAACTTCAGTCATCTGAAATCTTACTGATGGCATTGTATGAATATTGGAGCAAAGTATTTTCACACACACACACACACACACACACACACACACACACACACACACACACACACACACTTAAAGGCAGACAGGGACTTGCATTAGTGATTTGTTTCAAGTCTGTAATACTCTATTGGATTCTTGCTATATTTCCTCCAAATAACAAAGAAAAGTTGTCTTTCATTCAAACCTTTAAAAAAAACCCCAAAACATCTGTCTTTTTCTGTAATTTGTACTTCTGTAATTTCAGACTCTTACTTTCTCTTCTCTACCATGACTGTATACTGTATACTGGACATGCTACTGTTACTGTGGAAGCCTAACTGTGTGTGTGATGCACGTCTTACTTGCATTGTGAAAAGGCCTTAAGTGAAGTCTTTAATCACTCTGTTTAAGCAGGGCTGAGTGTGTTAATGACAGGTTTGCTGATAGGTGACTACTTACTCCATGTACTTGCTTTCATGAAATACTAGGGTGCTAGCGAGGGCTCATATATCTGTCACCCCCAGGCTACACGTTAGCTTAATGCAGCCCTGATGCCACTTTAATTCACAATCTTTATAATTCGGATACATAAATAGCCGACACTATTGCAGCCTACTGCAATTCATTAAGGTAGCAGTGTGTCTCCAGCATTCAGGGACTGCACTCAGGACTTGGGGCCTCATTTATCAATGTTTTAATAAAGTTTAATAAACAAACAAAAAATATTCCCGCCAGAGTTTCAGTGATTCTGATTTTCTTTGTAAGTTCACAGAGAATATAAGATGTCTAAATACTGAAAGAGTGACTCCTAACGCTACGTATGTGTCACTTGTAGTTTGTCTTTACTATTTTCTTCAAAGCTTTCTTTTTCTTTATAATGTCTCTATAGACATTTAATGAGAGATTGAATATAAGAAGATAGAATGAAACAGTTTTATGTTTTTTATTCCCTTTTTAATCTAATTAAACAGTACATAGGAACTAAAAGCAGGTAGGAACTAAAGCTTGAGGAGGGAATGATAAAATGTACCAAGCCTGCCATACAATTAGTATGAGGAATCATTCTATCGAATCGTCTGGATTTGTCGCTTTACTACGTCATGTGCCTAATTTGCATAAAGTTAAGAGAATCTCAACTCGCATGTTGCGATGTCGCTCTGTTGCTTGTTGCTGTTGCTGAAGCACAGCTCCTTGTTGCGTGGGTACATAGAAGATTAATGGTCGCTTTGTCACTCACTAGTGTGAATGTACCTTAAGTGTTGGATGCACTAAATATTCCAGTAATGCAGCTCAGCCACTGCAGCGCATCAGCTACCATCGGCACAGAGTAGCTCTTCCTCCTTTCGTAGGGTGCCATTACATTTGTCCTAATTATATAGCAAGTCTTATTGCTCTTAATTTAAATTGGATTTGCCTTAGATTCTTTCTTTTAAGTCATTAACATAAAGCAACTAAAGTTTCACAAAAATTTGTGTGTGTAATTACAATAAATAAATGATTTTATTCGTTATACAAAATTGCAGCAACTCTGCAGTCAAGCTTATTATTATTATTATTATTATTATTATTATTAGTGAGTGTCCTTATATTTAATTTGACACAAACTCAGGAACTCTTGTAAAATAGACATCTTTTTCTTAAACTAGCTGGATTTTCATGAATACCACATTTCTTGTGTAAATACTCCTGTGCGTTTATAGGAGTATTTACACAAGAAATGTGGTATTTACGAATAAATCCTTTCTGTTCCAGCTTGAAAAATGAGGCCCTTGGACTCTTTGGACTCTTGGGCAGCTTGGGGATGTGGACTTGATGGATCTGAAGATGAGATTAATTTTTCCATGAAGAAGTTTGACTTTGTGTTAAAGCGAATATTAGTTGTAATGCAGCACCCTTATCTGTATCTGTATCTGTTTCTGTCATATCTATATCAGTATTTGGATTTAAATCCAAAGTGGGTGTTACCTAATCCAGAAGGTTTCAGCTCCATCACTAATTTGATGTGTGTGTGACTGTTTAATTTATTCCTGATCAAGAAGCTACTATGTTTGTTTGTAGATGCCATTTAAACCACCACGGACATGACCAGGCAGTCACTAAGGATGAATAAATGGCAAATGCACGCACAGCATCTCACGTTCAAATTAATGAACACGGACTTTCTTTGTTCCATAATCTTCATATCTGAGTGCTTGGGCAGCTTGGGGTTGTGGACTTGATGGATCTGAAGATGAGATAACTTCGATCTGGACCGGACAGCTACTGACAGGAATAGAAACATTGATGATTATACAAATACATCTCTCGATAATCGACTTTGGGACCCTTCATTGAAAACTAATCATATGAGTGTGTGAAGATGGTTTCTGGGTTTCTATGCCACTGTGAAAAGTACAATCATCATGTGTAATCTCTGCATGTCATCTCCAAGTCCGTCTCCATGAATTCAATTGAATTGAATACTTCTGAAAGGCTCGAAAAGTAATGACTCACAGAAAAAACATATAATGATATTCATGAAATATTGTTGTGGCATTTTCAGGACATATTAATACTGCATCTTTCTCTGCGGTTTCATTTTTTTTCTTTACCCTGGAGAAAAGCAGAAGCAAAAGTATGAATGTGTGCGTTAATATCGTAACAGCATCTATCTGGCAAAGTCCGATGTTTAAGTTAGGCAGAATCGAGGCTTGTATACTGGAGGATACTACTGCACCAGCATAGTGAAAAATAGATATGAAATGAGCCTTTAATAATATATTTTAGCATCATTTTAGAGAATTTGTAGTCTGAGTATATCTAAAAAATTAATATTTACTCAATATATTTTACATCTTACCTTTATATTTAGATTTACTTTACAATCTTTTACCCCCATCTCCCAGTACAATCACTTGTGTTTCTGTTCATTTTAATTCTCTCTATTAACATTTCTTTAAAAATAAAAACAACATATAATTAAATTAGTGCCAATTTGCATAAAAGCAAAAAGCAACATGATAAGATTGTGTATAATAGCATTGTCTTTACACATTAAAGTCACTATAATGAAAAATATAGCTTGATTTTTATACTTTTATATTACTTTTAAATATTTGTGTACATTCAAGTGTAGGGATTTTTTTTTAATTTTATAAATACTATGTAAAAAGCTATTTTTTCACTTTTAATTACATTTTTGACATAATACCCATCATTTGACTTACATATAATTTTCCACTCCTGTGCCACAGTTAATAAAATCACAAGACAAAAAACATCCCAAATCATTTGTCGAACATTTTACACGCTTTTACATTACCAGATTTTTATGGCAGGTTATTTTTTTCTTCCTTACGAAATGCTTTTACAACATTTCCAGCGCAATTTAATGCTGTTTCTGGAAACCCCTGCTAGCTAAGCTAACCAGGTTTTCCTGAGGTAAAAATATGTTATAAATGTAGATGTATCCACAACCTCTCTGTTGTTTGAATCCATTACCTGCTGTGAAAGGCTTTTACAATTCGTCCATTGATCAGAAATCATAGTGAGGATTATGGCTAAGTTTACAGCTTGGTTCTGTTCAGGCTGAAGGTTATGCTAGCTTGGTTCAGGGTCAGTCTTTTATTTGAGTTAGGTCATGTATGAGGACTGGCCCTAATAGTCACCAAGTGTGTGTGTGTGTGTGTGTACAGCCTAATTGTTTGTGTATTAGTGCTTTAGTTAGCTGCTAATGGCAGTTATTGGCTAACTGTGGGCTCCCCTGATGGTTAAGATGGATTAGTGCATGGCTTTCTGACTAAGTGATGCATGCTAACAGCAAAGGCCCAATTTCCCATAATCTCCTGAGTTATAAATCATAAACTCATCCACATAAATGCTATAAAACCACTGGTCTATTCATGCTGCACTTTAGGGCCAGAGCTCACAGGGCCACATTTCTTGAGCTGTAATGAGCAGAGAGTCAGGCGTGGAGATGACAGCCCATTAAAAACACGATGAGAGGGAGAGATAAAGCCATAGAGGCTCCAGATGTGCTAAGTGAAGGGTCTCACTGAGCAATTGGATTTGTTTAAACACACCACTTTCATACCTCTAAGAGGCTAAGAGGCAAGCGTGTGTGTACAACTTCAATATTTATAAGACTGGCAGCTATTGTGTGTGTGTTTGTGTGTGTCTGTGTGTGTGTGTGCGTGTGTGTGTGAAAGAGAGAGAGAGAGAGAGAGAGAGAGAGAGAGAGAAATTATAATTCCCATGAATCACATTTCACTGAAGATGACAGTGACACAGCTATTAGCTAATCACAACAAGTGTATTACTTTTTATCATAAGTGTACAGAGGCATAGTGAGCATTTAGTTTGTGAACAAAATTATACTGTGGGCTGAAGTTATTTGGAGTCAGGATCATTTTTCCATGAAGAAGTTTGACTTTGTGTTAAAGCGAATATTAGTTGTAATGCAGCACCCTTATCTGTATCTGTATCTGTATCTGTTTCTGTCATATCTATATCAGTATTTGGATTTAAACCCAAAGTGGGTGTTACCTAATCCAGAAGGTTTCAGCTCCATCACTAATTTGATGTGTGTGGGACTGTTTAATTTATTCCTGATCAAGCAGCTACTATGTTTGTTTGTAGATGCCTATGATATTTTCTAAGAAATCTAGCTGGCTCTCATTTAAACCACCACGGACATGACCGGGCAGTTACTAAGGATGAATAAATGGCAAATGCACTCACAGCATCTCACGTTCAAATTAATGAACACAGACTTTCTTTGTTCCATAATCTTCATATCTGAGTGCTTGCCCCCATGTATGTAAAATTTTATCACATGGGATCCCTCTCATGATGCAATTACAACCAAGCTTTCTAAAAAATATATTAATAACAATAATTGTTCACTGTCCTATTTGTATCTGTATTTGTAACAACACTATCTGTCCTCAAAAGCACTTGTCACAAATTGCTTTTAGCACAGAGTTGGTGTGTTGTGTGCAGCGAAAATATTCTTTCCCTCATTTTACCTACCTAATTGGATCTTTTCTAATCACGCCTAACGTTTCCTTCCTCAGAAACGTAATAATCATTTGCTAATTCCATTTTGAAAGAGACCATAAGCTCACAGTAAAATTTCTCCTGGTTTAATTGGTTAATTCCCTCACTTAGACCAGCTTTAATTTGGATTTGTAAGAGCAGAAATATAAAAGTAATTATGCCGAACACCCAGGGAAATGGCGTCCAAAACTTGGCACAAACAGAAAACACATAATAGACAGTATAACACATAATAGACAAATATAAATCATTATCATTGTGCTTATAATTCTTTGTGAACATCTTATAATCTCTAATAATGCTTTATAATGCTCTAGTAATGTGCAATAATTAATTCAATGATCACTTGTAATCATGTATGTGTCACTACTGATTATAGTGCCATGTTCTGTGATACACAAACTTTATAATGAATAATGACCTGTGCACAATTATAAACAGATTATAAACATTTACAATGCTATCAATGTATGAACCAAGTACAGAGAATATGTTCTTTATTATAGGTACGTTTTTAGACACCACTGATGTTACCTATAAATGTTATTACAGGTTATATATAACTATAAGAACAAGAACACACAAATATAGAAATCACTAAACCTCTGAGGAACAAGATGCTAGCGAGATGTGTGTGTGTGTGTGTGTGTGTGTGTGTGTGTGTGTGTGTGTGTGTCCTTGCCATTTCTGGATGTTTTAGATCATTTTTTGTTCTCATCATCAGATTATTTACGTTTTCAAACTGCATTAATGTGTCTATATGTGTTTTTGTAATTAATTTGGAATGTACTGTTTTCATATTACATCATATTACATTACAAAACTACATTCATAAGTAAAATTTATAAATAAATAGTCTCTAATGAGGAATCATTGAATCATATCTCATTGACTTTGATCATTGAATCATTCACTAATGACATTTATAATGTTTTATACTTGCTTTATAATCATATACAGGTCATTATTAGTTATAAAGATTGTTCAGTACAGCATATGGCTTTATAATGAATAGTGACACATGCACTACAGTGTGATTATAAGTGATCAGAGAATGACTTATAGCACATTATAAGCAATTATTAGAGTTTGGAAAAGGCTTATGAAGCAATGTAAGTGGAGTTATAATGATTTATGAATTATAGCTTGCTGACGCTGAAGTGTTACCAAAGCTTGTGTAGGTGCTGAGTTCTTCTCGTCCAAAGCAACCCTAATGTCAGGGCACCATAACCTAATGCACCAGTGACCACCATGAAAGCTGGCCTGTTAATAGTGTTCTGTGGGAACTGGGCTTTGCTTTAGCTCCAGGGCGTCGCTTTTCCACTATGAGGTACTGTATCACAGAGGAGACATGCTCCGCTATCCAGCATGGGAAAGAATAACGTGGAAATTGAGCTACCTAAATCGCTCATAGCCCCGCCACCTGAGTCACACTCGGTAATTGAAGTAGTAGGCCCATTGAAGTGTAAGCCTCTGTCCTGCTGATTGCCACTGAATCATCAGGCTGCTCTTGGAGATCTAGCCTCCTGCTGAAATGAGCTCAAACCCCAATGTAACACATTCTGATGTTGCTGAAGATTATAGCTGGATCAAAAATGTTAGATCGGGGCTAGAGCCAAACTTTGTAGGACAGAAAGACACTGTCGAGCAAGTGTCTTGGGTGGTTTGTTAAATATAACAGAATTTAATTCAGTGTAAACCATGAAGATTTATGTAATGCTGTACCATCTGCATATTGAGAAGCTTGCAAATGTAATTTATACTACAGCACCAATTAATTCTCCAATCTGATTGAGCAGAAGGTGTTTTCTATATAATTTTCTATACCAGCAACTTCTCAAAGATGCGTATGGTGATACACTTCAGAAAAAGGTTAATAATAAACTGTATTAATAATAATAAACTGTCATAAAAGTGTTATTTAAAAACTGTTTAAAGCTATAGCTAAGTAATAACAGGTAAATGAAGGTAAAAGGTAATAAGTAATTGTTTCACAGATGTTCCATAACATTAATTGTAACCATAAATTGATTTAAAAACCATGATATTCAATAATAATGTGAATGAAAGGGAGGGAAGTGGAACAGTAAGATTACAGGGTGAAGAGGTGAAGAAGGTACAGGAGTTTAAGTA
>CM074951.1:23412492-23428765 GCA_037577455.1 Pangasius macronema | reverse complement strand
GGTGAGACCCTTGAGCAAGGCACCGATCCCCCAACTGCTCCCTGGGCGCCGCAGCTAAAATGGCTGCACACTGCTCCGGGTGTGTGTTCACGGGTGTGTGTGTGCACTTGGATGGGCTAAATGCAGAGCACAAATTCCAAGTATGGGTCACTGTACTTGGCCACAAAAGTCACTTCCACTTCCACTTCCACATGTATTGTCTGTTCTGCACTGTTTGCACTAGGTTGCACACGATGCACTTTATGTGACTAGGACAACTTAGTCTAGTCCTCAGCTCTGTGTTTTGTAACTCTATGCTGTGTGAGGTGACAATGTTGTTCTATGTAGCACCAAGGTTCTGGAGAAACGTTGCCTCATTTCACCGTGTACTGCGTCAGCTATATATAGTTGAAATGACAATAAAAGCCTCTTGACTCTTGACTTGACTTGATATGCAGAATAAAAGGTCACATATAAATAGGTGCACAGAAAGCTGTTCTATAAGAGTACAATTGGCCAGGCTTTCAAACATTCGCCATAGTTCCTTCTTTCTATCAATACAGAGCTACAGGCGGCTTTAAATGCTTCTCCCATATGCAGCGTTTCCTCAGAAATGCTCTTTAACCTCCCCAGACATCACAGAGTCCATCTCGTTTGAAATCGAGTGTGCTACTCGGAGCGCTTCTTGATTGAGACATTAATGTGTGTTTCCCAGTGAGCGATGAGGAGAGGCTGAGTGGCCTTGACGATGAGAGGATGGGGATGTTCGCCAGATCAGATGATATCATCTCATAAAATATTCACTCTTAACAATACTTTGTAGCTAACGCCCACACCATTCCCTTCCCTTTATCTCTCTGGGTCTTTCTTCCTTTTGTCCAGCCGAGATCTTACACTGGAAATAGTAATTCATAGATCGACGTGCATTTTAGTAACATGGACATTATATCAATATGTAAATGCTGCGTAATTGTGGCCATAATTACTTTTTAGAGTGTAGACTTATTAGATTAGTGTAGACTTATGAAATTTTAATTTCCTGTTTTTTTTGGAAATGACAAAATTTGTCAAAATTTTATTTTGTCTTTTAACTTTTAACTTCGATAGAGCTGTTTATAGCTCTTAGAATGTACGTGGTAATAGGAGCTTGTTTTGTGGACGTTCTACAACATTAAACGTAACTATAAATGGATAAAAAGTATGGCCCGTCATAGATTGCTGCAGTATGTGAGGAATACTTATTGTATATGAGGGTTGTGCTGTTATAGGAATGTAATCAGCTTCAATGGTTTTGTTTCTGAGCGTACTATCTAGCCCTACCTTTCAAAACCATTAGGTCCTGTTGCTTCCAACGGGCTCCATTAGCCGAGCGGTCAGTGGAAAAATCTGGGCAACATTTTTATGCATGATATGAATCTGTTGTTGCATGCAGAGTAGAGTTCAGAGTGCATTTTTCGCTCACTCTGTAGGAGAAGAAGAGGAGTACATCTGCCACTGCTACTAAATCCTGGGTTTAGCCAAAAGATTTTTAAATGAGACGCCTCCACAGTTCTGGCTTTGACCCTGGGCAGAACTTATCGGCTTCTGAGGAAAAAAAAAAAAAGGAAAAATCTTGGCATGGCAACTGTAGTGCGTATAGGGTTTCTTACCGATCGTAGTCCATCACCGCTATTAACAGACTTATTTGGTCTATGTTCTCAGGAGGGACATCGAAAACTATGGCTTCGTTGTAAACAGGGTTCAGAGTGTTCCTCTTGGTGGATGTTTTTCGCTTTTTCAGCCTCCGTCCATCACACATGAGGGAGACTTTCACGTAAGGGTCTGAAATAGAACAGAAATATCAAATAGACTGCTGAATGATCGATAATTTAATTTATACACATGCATAATTTGATATAGAAATCCTTGACCTTGAAATGTCAATGTTTTATGTTTGCTAAAAGGTACATTTTGTAAAATGTCAGCATGCCTTTTTTTTTTTTTTTTGTGGTCAACACAGCAAACACCTGCCCAATGGCGTGATAAGACAGATAAGAAACAAGTCATGTGCAAAAGTATTCATACCCTTAGAGCAAAATGAAGACTAATGTAATTTATAGCAACAAGACACTTAGTGTGCTGGTTTTTTTTACAGATGTTTGTTCATTTATAGTTATATTATATAGTTTAAATATTAGTTTAAATGTTTAAATCTCTCTTTCTGAATTTCATGAATATTATCTAATAACTTGTCTGCCCACTCGTTACTTTTACAACTGCCTGCATCCTCTGTTGTGTCCTCTGGGCAGCTTTTGGATTCTTCCTGGCATTCTTCTTGTACCTCAGATTAGGTCTCATGTCAAAATGTCATTTCACACAAAATTTTGTCTTGTTGCAGGATACATTGTGGCCTAATGGTCTGAGAGTTGGACTTGTACCCTGGAGGTGAACCTGAAGGTGGTGGGTTCGAGTCTCGGGTCCGGCAGGGATTGTAGGTGGGGGAGTGAATGACCAGCGCNTTGGATGGGTTAAATGCAGAGCACAAATTCCGAGTATGGGTCACCACACTTGGCCACAAGTCACTTCACTTCATTTCTTTTTAACATCCTGGAATTCCACTTTTTTTGTAAATAATAAAAAAAAAAAGTATTAATAAAGAATTTCCATTTTGGCGACACGTTGGTGACCCTGAGTTTGGGTTACTGTCTGTGCGAGTGTCACTTTTTAGCTACTATTTGCCCTACGTGTGAACGAGTGTGTCACCATGTCGATGAAAGTAGTTTAAACTAAATAAGTCACCTTAGTCAACAATATCGTTAGAAAATAAATCTTGGGTGCCGCTGAAGATCACATGTTTATTATAAAGACTTATGCAAGACATTCAGGCTGGATTTTCCTTTATAGAGGTTATAATGAAGACTCGTAATACCTGAGGCTCCTGTGATGTCCATGGCTTTCAGGTTCCTGGCTTTGATGATCGTGATGGTCAGTCGGCCCGCGGTCGGAAGATAGCAGAGTGAAAACATCAGGTCGCCTAAGTCCACGTTATCCTGCAAGATAATCACAGCACACACAAATATACTCAACAACTAACAACCTCTAATGTGAGCAAACAACAAGTGTTATGGTACAACATTCCCATCCATCGTTGATGCAAATGATCTCCGGTACCTTATAATTCATCACACAACACCCTGAGAAACAAATCGCTCTGAGCTCATTATCAGTGCCAGATAAGCAACAACATCTCCTCACACTTTTGTCTGAAGGTGTGAAAAATCCAGATGAGATCCCTGATTGAGGGTAAGGAAAAAAAAAAGACAAAAAGAAAACACCCAGTGGCTAGAACGCCCAAATGCTGGAGCTACAGCTGTCCTGCAGGCATGAAGTGGATTCCTCTGAGAGATTCTGATCCAGTGGAGAAGACTGAGGAAATCTGGACTCTGTTACAGTGACTAGTTAGTTGTGTGAAAACATTTTCAGAGGCATTTCCCCGATCAGGGAATCCTGCACCTTTCCAAGCTCTAGTTTTCCATTTCACACCCACAGGAGGAGCAGGGCTCTCTAATTAATTAACGCCTCTCTTAAAATAGCACAATTTTCACAAGAACAACACACCATGGCTTCACAGAAACTCAGAAATGCTATGATTAAGAATAAAAAGGCAAGCACTCTATATGTAATGCATGCTATGGCTGAGTAACAGTCGGATATTCAGTGAGGGGAAATAAGAATTCAGACACCTTTTCCAGTGCATACAGTGGGTAAAAATTTTTTTACACACTTGTTAAAAGTTTTTGTGATGTAAAAAAAGTAAACGGGCTGTGTGGTGGTATAATTTGAGACCTTTCATTTGGTAAATACTCTTAAATTAAAGCTGAAAGTCTCCATGTTTACATTCAATATTTAACTTCAACTCCAATAAACTGTGGTAGACATCTAAAATAACTTACTTTGCCAATATCCAAATAGTTATGGACCTGACTGTATATCACACGCCTGGACCACATATAAAATGTATAATCTCCTGTGTGCTTATGATATACTGTTTGAATTCTGATATCATGGCACTGCTAGTTAGTTCACTAATACTGCACCTTGATCTTGCTCTCGATCCTGAGCCCATTTTGGCTTGAGCTCCAAATGAAGTCTTGGTCTCAAAACCTTTAGAAGAAGAATAGGGAACAACGATAGAAAAAAATCTCTGCTTAGCTTTGCCTTCTGCTGTTTCTTCATATCAGTTTGCTAAGCACAGCAAAGTCAGTGTCCTTGTCTATTATACAGTTTGTACTTGTAAACCATTAAGAATTTCACAGTGAAACCAAGACGCAAAGAGCTGGTTGTCTGTTTTGCATCTTGGTTTCATATTCTTCAGTCTTGATCTTGACCTGTCTTGATGAACATCTTGGTCTCGACTCGAATTCTAGCAACAGAGATATCCTCAAGCTTTATGCAGACTGTCCATCTGCATACTTTCACTGCCCTGGTTCCTATCTGTGCATCAATAGAATTACATAACAGGATGGAAGAAACGGAGATATTAAAACATGCATAAGTCATAAATCATGGTGTGCATAGCTTCAATGGCTTTCTAATGTGCATGGCACTTGCCCAAGCACACAGATACCAGAACTTCCACTGTCTCCTTATTATTCACTGATATACCTACATTAATGGAAACTCTAAGATTAGACCAGATGATAACTAAGAGCATTATAGAGTCCATACTTTGACTATTATCAAGAGTCTTGACCATCCTAATGCGGTCATATATGAAAGCGATTGCCATGTTGGCTCTATACTGAGATCCTGAGGTACTCATACAGAATACAAATATAAATTCAAAAGGCCAAATTCTTCTGAGATTCCGGACCCCTGCCTAACACATCCATCTCCTGTGTGTACCCAAAGAGCTCCAAGTGTGTATTAAGGTAAATGATGCTCATTATGGGGGTTCAGGAAGGTTCAGGGAGGTTCAGGACCCTCAGGTCTTTCCCTCAGCAGGATATTTTATTTCTTATCTGTAGTGAAAGGTCATGGAGGGCTAGCTGCAGAGACAGGCTCATTATCAGGATGAGTCCCCCTGACTGTACCTGTCAGACTGGGAACAACGCTTATTACTTCCCAACGGGGGGGAAACGATGCTGCAGCTGCAGTCAGGTACAATACATGTACGTTAAATTCTAGTCAGTAACGTTTAAATACAGTATGTCATTACTTGGTTTGCAAGCGCAGGTTGATACAGGAGCTGAGAATGTCACAAAGACTCAGTTTCTACCAATTTCTACCAACTGACCATTAACAAGTCCAACATTGTCGTGAAGAACAAACAAAGCCACATCCAAGGCAGCCAGCGTAAGACTGGTTCGAGTCTAAAATTACTTCCAAAGTCCAGAAAGACCAAGAATTCACATCATTAGTACAAACACTATTCACAAACTACAATTTAGTAACTTTCTATTGCATTGTAAATAAAGGGGAAGGGCGCCTATGAAAAGCACTTCCTCTAGTCTGTAGTGTGTTTTCCATCGTTAGCAAAAGGGCAAGAGGGTTGCTTCATTTTCAACAATTTAAAAATAGAGAACGAAGCATTTTCAGTTGCTGCCTGCTCTATTATGATGACTAATGGGTACCCAGGGGAGGATTTAACTTTAGCCCAAACTGTGGGTTTTGGCTCTTCTGGAATACAAAGCTATGAGTTTAACTATTCAAATGGAATTATATGTTATATAGCACATATACACATATCGGAATGGCAAAGCCAATTCGCTTGTTTTCGCTATATACTGAATACACTTGGGTTTGAGATCGAAAGCGTATAGCCAAAACTAAAATAAAACAAAAGAACTGGCCTTGTCATTCCCGTAATTTTGGAGAAGACTGTACATTCTCGTTTCTATAGAAACGGTTAATTCACAGTGACTCGTATAGTGGATGCTTCACATAGTCTAACAGTAATAAACAGATTAAGCATGCTTAAAAATGCTGTTGCATTTATTGATATAATGAAGTCTTCAGATTTAGGGCTACGTAACATTCAATAAGTTTTCCGCCGCCCGACTTTACGCCTTGCAGTTTCCCCGTAAGGTGACGAGGTGTGTTTCTCCATCACTTCAGGCAGCATCCCACCACCCCATTGTTGATTCTTTGCCTATAAGGTCATGCCTCCAAAGTGTTTAGTGGGAAACATAAGTGACGTTTCACCAGTTTTTAACTCTGTGCAAATGTTTCTAGCACTCAGCCTCTTTGTGTGTGCTAGGCATTAAGGGCTGGGCCTTGCGAATCCACCGCTCCTCTCAGCCTCGCTAACTCAATCACACCCTTCCATCTGTAGACTATAGGATAACAGTCGCCTCCATTCTCATAAGCACTTAAATCAAGTCAGCGGTGAAATTATGGTCACTCGAACGCTGTCAATGAGATTACAGCACGGTTGTGCAGAGGTTCAATATTGGCTGAGAGAGAGTGCAGGCAGTCCATCTTGGGTGATTATCTGGACTCACAAGTCCCTCTGGAGCTACTCTAACCTTTTATTCTGTTTTAAGAACCCCTTAAAGGTGCACGTCATCCCAAAATACTGACGCTGACTGCTTATGATAAGTTGCAATGAATAGAGGCATGTAAGAATAATATAAATGTAACCGTGTAACTTGAAATCACTGACTGTTAGCCAACTTGGAGCTACACAACAGTGAAAGGTGTGTTGCTTTTGTGACCAATTGAATATTTCTGTGATTATATGATTTATTGAAACAAACAATACATAGCCTTTAACAGGCATCTGTTCTATTCCTGTAAGTCAAAATAGTAACTGATCCATCATTAAGAAAAATTTCAGTTAATTTTTATGTTGATTTTGTCATTGTTGTAATTCGTAGTGGTGTAATAACGCACGCAAAGCTGTTTATCAACACAATGCATTAAATTACAGTAGCATTAAGCATTAAATTACATTTTAGACTGTAAAAAATGCTTGAAAATGCTAAATTTTACTGGGTTACACAACCAAACATAGTTATGGATATTTCACAATTCAAATTCTCATATCAGATGAGACAAATGGAGCGATTAGCATTCAGCTAGTTTTTATGTACAGAGTAATCAATGCGAGCTAACATTTCAGCAATTAGGAATAAAGCTGTTGTTAGTTAGCCTTAACTAGCACTAGCTATGTTTCTTGACTTCTTGCTCACTTTTCCAACTTCAGTTTGAGTACAGAATTTCAAACTACAACTTTTACCAGAGATTTATTTATTTATGTAACAATCAAACAATGACAGTGTATGGTCCGAAAGTGTATGGTCCAAAAGTATAAAACAGCAAACATGCTAAAAAAAATCAAAGCATAATAATAGATTCAAAATACCATAATTTCTAACAGGAAATAACAAAAGGCTCAGAATTGCAGAAGGTAAAGTAGGCATAAGTAGGCAAGACTTCCCAAGTGTTTATATAGTTCACAAATATTTACAGAGTGCGAGACTTTCTCCTTTGCCCTTAGTCCACTTGAACAAATGGGTAATTCCTACAATCATGAGTCCACTACCCCGGGAGAGGTGGTGTGGAGTGAGATTATGACCTCTGAACATTTCGTCCAGTAGCTTTAGCATCACTTAGCATATTGGTATGTTGTTGCTGAAATACCGACGCAAACATAACAAGATCACATCCTAGCACAGTAAACTTTGCTAGTACTGCAAAGAGTGTAACTTTTAATATCTTTGTATAATGTCGTCACATATCTCAGGGAAGGAAACTATCCTTATTGCAGAGGTGAACATTCCTGGCAGCTCATTCAGTAGCAGTAAATCATCCCGATTGACCTTTTACTCCTCCTTCAATATCTGTCTCCGTGTCTCCTTCTCTCTAGCTGGGAGGAATGGATTGACCTTTACGTACGTTAACTAGCTTGTATTTTATTTATAGGTGGCCCATGGATTACAGGACAAATGCAACTGCTCAAACAATGATTTACATACAGCACAAAATTATTACGGGTTTTGTGTTTGGATTTCAAATGACAAAGGAATTTATTTATTTATTTATTTTTTAAACATATTTTAATCTCTTTAATGTAACTCCTCATGCCAGTTCCAAGTCAAATGCAGATCCCATTTATAAAATGCAAACTATGGATCAAAGCTTAACCATTTCAGTAAACTAGATTAGTGGAAATATGAGAATAAGAACGGTCGAAATGTCCTAGAAACAGTTTCCAGTAATGTAAACAGTGGAAAGTAAACAGTCAGGTAAGCAGAGATTTGTCGAAGGGCTGTTGCCATTAGAGACCTTGAATAAGACAGACAGCTTAAAGTCCAGACAAATATCACTGCTGGCAGAGTTGCATCTAAAGCCAGATTTAGACTACAATTTCTTTTTAAATTATTTCTTGTTACATTGACAAAATAAAGTCGTGGCTGAATTCTATAACTGTGTGACAACTTGTTCTCCTTGTTGATGAAGATCAATGAAGTCCCTTTAATGACAGATGGGACGAAAATTGTATGTCGTAAAGCCGGCTTTACAAATCCATGTGCTTCATTCTCTGACCAAGAGCTAGTCAGAGATCCAAATTGTTTCAGTACTGTTTTTATGATCACTTGTAGTTAAAGCACCACAGAACCTAAATCCATTATGATTCTCTAATTAGGCTAATGCTAATCACATGGGTCACAATGTGCAAAATGAATGATTATTAATTAGTGACTATTCTAATGTTTACATGTACTATGTCAGAATTTCTAATCTTAAGCAGACATTCTTACACAATCCAGCCAGTCACAAGGCTGAAGTTGGTCGTATCTGCAATATAGCTTTTAACAAAATGATTCACTTTGCGTCTGAGTAACCTAGCAAGCAAAGCTAACTTAAGCAGTGAATGCAAAATAGCAAGTGAAAGCTAACCTAATAACTGAAAGCAAACTAGAGAATGAAAGACAACCTATGACATAAAAGTTAGCCTAAGCAGGGACAGCAAATTAGTAAGAAAAACCTAACCTAGTGAGTAAATGCTAACCTAGTCAGTGAACACAAACTAGCAAGAAAAACCTAACCTAGTGAATCAAAGCAAACTAGCGGGTGAAAGCTAACATGGTAAATGCTAACCTAGGCAGTGAAAGCAAGTTAGCAAGAGAAAGCTAAACTAGTAAATGAAAGCAAACGAAAGCTAACCTAGTGACTAAAAGGTAAAAAGTAAAAACTAACTAGCAAGCAAAGATGTACTTATTGAGTGAAAGCAAACATAGTGAGTAAATGCTAACCTAGTCAGTGAACACAAACTAGCAAGAAAAACCTAACCTAGTGAATCAAAGCAAACTAGCGGGTGAAAGCTAACATGGTAAATGCTAACCTAGGCAGTGAAAGCAAGTTAGCAAGAGAAAGCTAAACTAGTAAATGAAAGCAAACAAGCAAACAAAAGCTAACCTAGTGAGTAAAAGGTAACCTAGACAGTGAACACAAACTAGCAAGCAAAAAATAACCTAGCAAGTGAAAGCAATGTGAAGAAAAAAAAATGGTGAGCATAACTCAGTGAAATAACTTTATAGTTAAGTTTGATATCTCTCTGTTGGGAGACGTACAATCAATCACGGTAATTTGAAGATTAGGCCATGCCTACCTCGATTATCTGAGCAGTAAATTCAGCTCGGGTTTATGCAATGCTTCATCATATTTATGGTTTAACACTTAACCTTGGTATCATACAAACATTTTAATATTTACCATATATTCTGAGGCTCACTGCGCTACCTCTGTTCTTGTTTTAACTTCTAAATATGAAGATTAGAAGGATTAAAGGTAGTGATGTGAACAGAAAACATTTAAAATGTTTTAAAACAGCACCGAGAACTGTGTAGCAAGAGGGCGAAAAGCATGTGTGAGCAGCAAACATTTTCTTCTTCCTCCATCGACTCAGCATTACCTTCACCTTTCAAAAGAACAGGGAAACACGTTCCTCTGTAGTATTACCACAGGGGTTCTTACGCCCACTTGTGCCATGCGGCTGTGTATAAAAGTGTAGCTGAGGAAACCACATGCAAATTTCAAATATCCTCTAGTTCTGTTTCTTCTGTGGACTGAGCTTCACATGCACACTTAAATCAACGCATTCAGACTGTCTAATATCATAATTTCTTCACAATGCATATATGAAACTCCAAAATGTATATTTTAATAAAAGTTAACGCTCTACTGCATGTAGGACATCATATACATATTCAGGTCTCTTGAATATTTATGTATTTATGTACGTACTGTGGCTGGTCTAATGCTGCATGTCCCAATAGATATGACCTATATAATATGAGCGCTGGAAAGGCCTCAGACGCTTGCTGACGCTCTGATGCAAACCTCTGGGATCCAAAGTAAGCTGCCACTGGTGGTTTAGAAAGTCACAAGACTTTAAAATCAAACCTAGCATAACTACGGGATAGGTGTGTTACAGTGTCACAGGATATGATGTGATATGATCGTCACTTCACCATAGACTTTTTCAAGTAGGGTTCTCATCCCTTTCACGTCTTGTTTTGCTACCCTTCCCCTTGCACTTGCCCTAACTCATACGACAGCAACCGCCGTTTCTGCACCACGATCGAGCCAGTTGTGGTAGAAACTGGAGTGTGCGTTTATGCAGGGTTTTACGGTAACCATCAGGCACTTAGGGGAAAAAACTGCCAAGTGCTTTGTAATCAGCTGCTGTTTTAAACGCTTTACATTGCTACCTCTGCTGCTGTTCCTAACATCATCATACCCTACAGATGTCAAACACAGAGAAGAAAATGGTGTTGCTGATCAAGTGTAAGAGATTTTATATAAAAAAAAAATTACTATACTGTATATAAGAATGTGCAAAGATTTGTGCAAAGATCTTCCTGTCGTTTTTAACAACTGGCTTGTGTGATACTGTATGATATGATATACCGTGATTTTTTTAAGACTAGGTTATCATACCATGAATATTTCAAACACCCCTACTATGCTCTTGTATGTTTCACAAATGCTAGCAGATGCTTAGGGGTGAGCCATCAATGCGAGTGCAAATCACAGTACTGACATATGTTCAGGAGACCAGCCAACTGTTTTTAATAACCGGCCTGCGTAATCACACGTGGGAGGTTTGTGAAGTAGATATCCTCCTTCCCTGATCACTCTAAAGCTTAATAAAGCATAAAAATATGCAGATGGTTACTCATGGCACTCGGGGAAAAAGGTGATTGGCATTTGCCCAGGGTTAGGCTTGATAGGCAAATTAATAACCATGTTGGCACATTTCCGAAGGAACAGTACATCCTCGCTTATCAGTTAGAAGGAGCATCTTCCTTTTCTGTTTAATAGCTTCATGGACCAGGAAGTGTCATAATGGGACAGAAACAGCAACTTTTAAATGCAGCGATCACCTTATACCTGAACTACCATGCACTATAACATATACTGCATATTCACAACATAATTCTGGACTAAATGTCATGTTATGGACGGGATTGGTGCATCCCAATACCTTATTGAATGCTGTTCAGGTAAATAACTTGAGTTGTCCGAGTTGTTGTTATGGTGAGAAAATGATGCCATCCCCAAGCCCCTGTTGATACTGAATCTTGGCTCCAGACCAGCAGCTTTTTTGGTGCAGAGAACCAATTCTGTTGCTGTGGCAATGCGCAGAATAGTTTCAATAGAAATCAAGCAACAGTCTGGGATTCAGCACCTTGCTCATAGAACAAGGCTACCAGAGAAGTCCTGCTGAACCTTTGAGCAAGATTCCTAACTCTAAACTGCAAAGCTCTGTGAAAACATACACTCTTAAAAACAGAGGTTAAATCTTGCACCTTAGAGTTCTTTGGTTTGGCTTTTACAAAAGCTTCCAAGGAGAACCTCTTTAGAAAGCTAGAAACATCAAATGTTGAAAGAACCATTTTTTCCATAATCCAAACAGAGTATAGCTTCGATTTTGCTTCAAAGTCTTTCAAATAAATACATTTGAAATTCTAATCTTAGCAATTATTCAGTTAGTCATCTTTAAGCGTCAGTCATAATGTGGAAAATTTTAGTAACAGTCCAAGACTGAGGTGATGTAAAAGACCATTTAAATGCAAGTAGTGACCTTCACAAATCGACCTGAAGATCATGGTAAGAAGAAAGGTACAAGTTCTCTCTTTTTTTTTTCACTACCTTTCAGTGATATTGCAAAACTGACTGATGAGGTCACTTTGAAAATACAACTCCATTACCCAAATTACAGACTGATTTATTAATTTAACAAACTAAAGTAAATGACTAGACCAGGGGGTGTCCAATCTTATCTACAAAGGGCCAGTGTGGGTGCAGGTTTTCATTCCCTTCCAGCAGGAACCACACCTGATTCCACCTGTTTCATCAGTTGACGTTGGCTATCAATAGACTCAGGTGTGGCTTCTGCTTGGTTGGAATGAAAACCTGCACCCACACTGGCCCTTAACGGATAAGATTGGACACCCCTGGATTAAACTGCCCCGAA
The DNA here is from genome assembly GCA_037577455.1 of Pangasius macronema. Classification (NCBI taxonomy): domain Eukaryota; kingdom Metazoa; phylum Chordata; class Actinopteri; order Siluriformes; family Pangasiidae; genus Pangasius; species Pangasius macronema. The sequence goes on along the minus strand of CM074951.1, from coordinate 23,416,320 downwards.
TGTCTTCATTCCATTAGCAAAGATGCTTTGCATTTCAACACAGTTACTTATTTAAGAGTAAAATGAACATTGGAAACTGTCTGATATGGGTTAAGACATTTTTTGAATAGTTAAATGCTGGTTTTCTAAGATTCGATGTTGGAAAATGAAAAGTTTACGTATTAAGAGATACAAGGGCTAAATGGCACAATGGTGGAATCACCCAATTTTCCCATCAAACCAAAACCCTGTGCAAATAACACTTCCAAAGCTGCCATGTCGAACACATATACATAAGCATCACCAAACATCCACATACTTTTATTTTCCTGAAGCATGACAGAGCTCAGGGTTGATATCTAGCTTCGCTTCTACAGTTCTACCTGAACACTGCTGAACGTTGTTTGAATGGGGCTCTGCAACACTTACTACGCACAGTTACACACAATCCTCTGTGGTACAAATGGTTAGGATGACTAACAAGCTGAAGGGAAGAGCATGTGACACTAATTAGCCTAGCTGTCACATTTGCTGAACCTATCGAGCACTCATTAAAAGAAGTCTTGTGGGTAAACTGCTCCTAAATGTTTATATGGCATATCGTTTCAGTTCAGAATGCGTCCTTTAAAAAAAGTGACACCTCTAAGCACCCAGAGTCTCATTACGTCCCCATTATCCTTCAGACATTCACAGTCCACAGTGAAATATCGCTGAGAGCTGCTAGCATCACTACAGTGCACTTATCATAATTTCATGGCCAGTCTCCATTTTTATTGCTTAGCAAGGACGCGTTTGAGAACACAACAGTGACTTGGCTTCATAATCATGAACGATGATGTTAATGAAGAAATAATAAAGAAATAATCCATTTAAAGGCTGCCCTTCAAGCAACAGCAAAAAAAAAACAAAACTCCCATTTCCTTAGCTATAAACCCTCAGCACTCATTTCAGCCTGGATCTCAGAATCATTCAGAACTTCTCTTGCTTTTAATGTCAGCTTGCCTGCAGATTAGTGACCTCATTTCCTGTAACTGAGAATAAAGAGCGTCCTGACACATATATTCAAATGCAGCACGGAACATTTGCAGCTTTTTACAGGACCACTAATGATGCAATGAATGAAGACGTGCTTCGGCCGTACGCGACATGCTTTCGCTCCAGTAATTAACCTCTTCATGATGCCACATAGACACTATTCCTTCGTAGCGACGCGGGTCTAAGCTACACACATTCTACACAAAGCCCTTCAGCAGTTATCGATCTGGTTGTAATAACTCCACACAGGCGTCAGCTGGCTTTGTTGCTGAGGTGAAGCACCTTCTCCGAAAGGTCATTTTAAAAAAATCTTACGCAAATAAAATTGAGAGGATTTGAAGCATCCTTTCTTATCGTTGATCCAATTATGCATCGATTCTTTAGGGTGCTGCTGTCAAAGTATGCAATTTTGTTTGGGGTTTGTATAATTATACCTGGCACTTCTATCAATGCACAAATTCGTCCTATTGATTTCCAATGCGAGTCTGAGGCTAAGACTTGGCCGGATGATAATGTAGCTTTGTGAACATGCGTTAAAGCTGTCACAACAGAGCAGCTTTCTTAAAACCAATATATGATGTACGCTAGAGCTAAACACCCCTAATAAAAATTTAAAAGGACCCAAACAAAGAGGAGCTCTCGAAGGTGCTTTTCTGCTCTTAGATACAAAAGTACTTAATCAGTAGTTGGTTTTAAAAAGACTATTTTTGGTTTGTGATGGTGCAAGTTTCATTCAAACAGGAGCACTGAAAGCTCGAAACACTGTTCATGGGGCACTATACTGAGTGGTGCAACAGAAAAGCATTTGCGCTATCATCCAGAGATTATGAGTTTGAATCCTGACGATGCTACAGTCATCCATGGCCAAGAAAGCAAAACTGACCGAGCTCTTAGGGAGTTAGGGTTTGGCATACTCTCTCTCCCCTAACAATCACAACAACACTATCCAGTCAACTAACCCTAACCCTAACCCTAACCCAGTCATGGGTGTCTGTGACCTCATGCAGGTGGAAGTTGGCGGATAGCACATTCCTCCAAGTGCGTTATGCACTTGAACCTGTCATTTCCAGGTTCAAAAAGATGAGGTCAGCTAGCTTCACATGCCTTGAAGGAAGAGCATAATAGCCTTCACCCTCCCTGGGTCGGAAGCTGTCATGTGATAGGGAAGACCTAACTGAAGGGTGGGAATTGGCCATGACTAAATTAGAGAGAAATTTGGGGAAAAAAAAAAAAATACAGTGTTCATTTTATATGGTGTCTCCATCAGAGGTTTGATCATGCGATCAGTGAATATTTAATATAAAAATTTTAACTTTGGGAAGCTTTCTAATTATGTTACAGAGACATTGTTTTGAGAAATGTTCTTAATATAACAAGCCTTGTCAAATTAGCTTATATAAATTTAATACTTGCCCTTCAGGTGTATTCATTTACACACGCAATTACACCAATTTGTAATCGAAAACATCCCGAATTTAGTTAAAAGCCCCAATTTGCATATTCATTAAGGCAAGCACTCAAAAGAGGCAGGCTATTTTGCACATTCGAAACACAATTCCTTGTATACTCTCTTAGTAAATCTGCTTAGACTTTTTTTTGAGAGTGTTCAGAAGTTTGTACATGTTTTTACACTCTCTGTATACTGTGTTTGTTGGATAGGATCTGAGCCTCAGTTAGCTGATTTGATACACATGATGCAGATCACTTTTTAATAAAGGTGCAAAGAAGTATAACAAACTAAGCACCGGCTCTGATTCCATAACTTAAATTGAAGAAATGACCTACCGCAGTGACGTAGAGAATATCTCTGCAGAGTTTCGTCTCCCCAGGGAAGTCTGGCAAATCCAAGAAGTTGTCCAACACTACTTGGCCAATGAGATCATGGCGTGAGAAGCGGTCAAAATCATAGACGCTGAAGTGCAGCTTGCGAGCATGCAGCTCGCCGTACGCCACAGGAAATAAGAAGACCTCATCAAACACAGGGTTGAGGGTCTTGCGGTGCACTTTGGTCTGATGCTTGGTCTTGCGCTCAGGCAGTAGATAGATCTTCACGTACGGATCCGACGTTCCCGAAAAGTCCTTGGCAGGCAGGTCCTCAGCCTTGTGGATCTTCACGATCAGTTGTTCCAGGTCACAGTCATATTTAAGGACAAAGTGTAGACGGCCACAGCTGTCTGCTCTCCTACCGTCATCCGTGTCCACAGAACGCTGCTTGTACAGCTCCGGCTTAATCCGGCCCAGACCCGGCCCGGATAAGGATTCCTGTCTCTGGAACTGAGCCGGGCTGAACTCAGGGCTTGAGAGGTTCATTTGCCTCCGAATGGAGTTATGTCTGCAGGAAGAAACCCAGCACGTGCACTTCCGTTAGTTATTTACAGTCCTCCATGTCAAGAAATCTTGTTATACCAAATTTTATTATTCTACCTGAAGGATAACATCAGTCAGGCTGACAGAGATGACTAGATGACCATGGAGCAAAATAAAGTTTTATTTATTGCTTCCTCAAAGAACGACATGTCTGCTGAGTTGCTTCCTAATGCAGAAGAGGAAGCTGGGGTATAACTAAACTTCTTCAGACTAAGTTTAAGCTTAGGGCTTTCAAATAGGGCAGTGGTAGCTCAATGGTTAGGATGTTGGGCTACTGATCGGAAGGTCATGAGTTTGATCCCCAGCACTTGTTTGTAGCTCCATTGCAAAATTAGAGAACAAAACTTTAGACATTAAACATGTCTTGGCTGAATGATTCAATTTGATGTGAATGGAAAATGTTTAAATTTTTCACTAAACCTTTTCTACAAGTCTGGGACAAACATC
>CM074951.1:23386762-23397510 GCA_037577455.1 Pangasius macronema | reverse complement strand
AATTGGTGTGTGTAATTGAAATAAATAAGCGATTTAAACTTGCCAGCATAACCCACATATAAAAGCACAGTAACTCATCTCATTAGTGAGTCTCCTTAGCACTCAGATTTGCAAATGTTTTTCTGAACAAACTGCATCGTCATTCATGAATACCGCATTTCTTGTGAAAATGCTTCTATGAATGATTTACGAATAAACTGATTCATATCCAGTTTGATAAATGAGGCCCACTATGTCTATGATCCAACCTGCAGTTACATAAAGATGCTGATAGAGGCTCTGACTGAACTTAAACATTCAGTGTGCACATGCGCATCAGCCGGGTACCACACTGTACTGGTTTGATAGATTCGGTTTACTTTTTATTTTCTATCTACCTCTCATTCATCTCTTGTTGTCTATGGCAACTAACAGAGTGAACTTCCACAGAGAGAGATTCCCTGATCTGCTACATAAACTATTCATGGCTCTCTAAAGGCTGTAGCCAAAGCTTAGATACACACTGTCTCCCCTGTGCCATAGACATCTCAGTATGCTCTGTCTGCACACACACACAAACACACACACACACACACACACACACACACACACACACACACACACGTCGCTTGCTCTCTCTTACTCTCTGTGCAAATACACATTCTCTTCCTCTGTCTGTATAAACATAGTGTCTGTAGTTAAAACATAATTTAAATACTGTGTCGTAATTACGTTCTTTAAATCAGTAATAAGAGACAATTACAATCAGGCCAACAAACATTCACTGAGGCCTTCTGTTTTTAAACTGTACTTACACACCACAGTAATTTATTTGAGAGTGATTGCAGTTGTGTTATTAGTCTTATTACTACTCTCACCTCATGGTACTGGACTGCACTGTGGAATTTGAGTAATTTCATCATTTCTGTGAATTGCTGAACTTTTCTTCAGTTTCCCCAACCTCTTGTATTTCAGGCAAGGATGATAAGCCTCAATGGAGTTGGATGATGGATATCATTAATGCCCAATTTGCAAATTGTTTGCAACTGGAGCATCTTCGACAAGTTACTGCAGAATAAGCAGGCTAGAGGACTACTGCTGAGAATTCATTCCCTTTCGCTGATGCTGCCTTATAGCAGTAGGGAGTGGAGTGAGCAGCAGACATGGCTGCCCCAGGAAGATAAAAGTTAGTTCGTTTGCTGCTTTGCCGTGGCACGAACAGAAACAAGCAGAAGGCTCAGTATTCAGATCCACTGAAAGGGAAGAGTAAGCACCTATGATGTGCTAGAATGCATAGTAGAGGAACTGGAGGTGGGCATGAGACAAGGCTGTTAGTGGCAACGCACCAGTGTAATGAAGGGCGGAGCTTGGAGGAGATTGGTGTAGAGACTAACCCTGATGTACTTTCAATGGCTGCATTACATTCTCTAAACTTTAGGCTTACTTTGGCAGGGAATGCTGGTAGGCTAGCGTTCTGGTGACCAGAGCACAGTTCAGAGTTCAGCAGGTTGGAATTAAGACTGCCCCTTGGCAAAAATAAAGGGACCTTTCACCTGACACAGCTAATCGAATGTTTAATCCATTTCAAAGTACATCTGCCAGTGTACCAATTTCAATGGACCAATTTCATTAAAGAGTTCTTATGTGCATTCAGAAGCTCATTGAATCTGTGATCTGATAACATGGCATGCATGCTGACTGTAATGGCAGATGGAGAAGCCTTAGGGCTGAGATTAATTCCTCTGGCAAAGTGACTTGTGGCCCCACCAGTGGTATATGTAAATATATCCTAGATGATGTTCTACATATAGCCTTAATACAAAAGAAACGAAAAAGAATGCTATTCTGGTTTTGCAAAGAATATGATACTCTAGGAGCCATAGCAACGAGGTGCACTAAATCACTGGGTGTGTTAAAATAGAAAGAGAAGGCAAGTTTTGGCTGGCCGAAATGCCATTGGGAGCACGATTCATCAAAATTGCCAAAAGATGCTGTTTCCAAGTGTCATTTCTGAAAATATTCTGTCGACAGTGGGCTAGTTTTCCCTTCCGCAACTGAAAAATTGGAGTTTGATAACGTCAGTCTGGTGGCTAATATGTACAATGTCCACAGGGCATTGTTTCACCATCAACCACAACCAAAGCCTTGGGTGGTGGCTATGAGACCCAAGCCAACGGGCTATGCTGGTTGCACAAGTGCAATTGCTCCTAGAGAAAGAGGCAATAAAGATGGACCAGAGTCTGGGTGTTTTTAAAAATATTTTCAAAAAAAGTGAGTGCAAGTTGCCTTAGAGTCTTTGCAACACCAGGGCCAGTGTGGACTCCTTTATCTGGATGACTGACTGTTATATGGACAGATGCAACAGAGTTTCTGATCTTATATTTAAAAGCTCTGGGGCAAAAAGTCAATCACGAGGAGAGTCATTTGACTCCTGTACAGACTGTGAAGTTCATTGGCATATAGCTTGACTCGCATGCACTGCAATCCACCTTGACAGATTGATCCATCTTGGTCATGGATGCAGTTAGGAAATTGTGAATGGCCATAGGCAGACTTTGTGCATTTGGCTGGAATGTTGCAGCAGCAACCACAGTAGTAATGCTGCACCTCTGGCCATTTCGATGTTGGCTGAATGTTTTAACCTCCTGTCAGCCATATCACAGATGCATGTGTCAGTAAAACTGACAGGAGCATGTGTGGGAATCCTAAGGGGTTGGTCCAGTTCACGTTTTCTCCTTCAGGCATGACCTTAGGTGTTCTCCCTGGAAAAATGGACATAGTAACCACAGATGACTCCCAACATTAAGGGGGGCTTGTGAACAATTTAAGAGTGAAAGGAAGGTGAAAAATCAATGCTCAAGTTTTGTTATTGCTGCAACGTTTTCAGGAACCCCTAAACTCTTCAGTCATCAGTGCTGTTGAGGTGGGTGAAGAAGTTCTGAGAGTGATCAGAAGCACATCTTCTTTCTCTAAGACCAGACTACCTTCCAGACCAAGCCCAGGTATTGGCAAATTCACAAGACACAAAAATTCACTATCTATTGTGGTTCATGGGCAGGTCAGAGACAGAGGCAGTAGGCCAGGATGCATTGGCACACCATTGGCCAAATCTACAGCTCTAAGACTCTGTAGCTTATTCATCAGACTATATAACCAGTGTTGTTCATAGCCCCATTCTGGCCAAACTGGCCATGGTTCTACCTGTTGATATCATTGATGGGGCCTAGGTTTAGTGGCAATTAAATTCTTGGGCTCCTTAAACAAATGGGGTGATTTAGGGGTATAACACAATGGCAATATTTGTCTATCTTTATCTGTATAAGTATAATTTTCTCTTTTATTCTGCAGGATCCCAGTCCCAATGTACACCTCTAGGCTTAACCAGATGAACCTGTGAACCTTTATGGCAAGCTTTCCAAAGGGGAAAAAAATGAATAGGGCACTTTTCTGATATCTGTATTTGCAGCCACTTTGAACAGTATCTGTTCATTCCAAATAATGTATTCATATTTAGATACATCCATATGATGATTAATTTTGAATTTATAATATTGTTATAATTAAGCACTAATATACACTTTCTACAAATGCAATTATTTAATTATTTGCTCTTAGTAAAACCATCCCATGTATTTTAATTAGCCATTGCCCTTAGTAAAAATCCCATCATCATCAGTCTAAATAGACAGGACAGACACGGTTTCTCTCTGTGGCAATAAAGATGCAGCAGATCCTCCTGGATTATTTATAGAAAGAACAGGCTGACCATTTTTAGCCCGGAACAGATGATCCTAGATCAGTTTGATGGCCTGATATTGAGCACCTCAGTGTTTGGTGACAGCATTATTCAAGCTATCTGCAGCAAGACATGACATTTCAGCTATGGAGATATAACTGTATTTCTTTAATTGACAAAGCAGACATGTTTCATCGTATTTGCAATATGATGTTTTTTTCTTATTTCTCTGGGTGGCCCAAAAGGACAGGTCTGCTTTCAAAATGACTTTGTTCTATTCTGGGAGCGAGCAATTAGACCCGTAATCCTAGATGAAGAGCAGTATTGTGCTCTGTGAGGGTGCGCGCGACTAGATGCTAACGTGAATTGGAAGGCGTGCATGAAAGAGCTTCAGTCCTTTGAATTCAACTCGAATACACTATCTGTTTTTAAAGAAGTAACTCATTTTGACAGGAACAGCTGACCCAGATCTAAACTCATTCACTGCAACACCAAGTCACTGCCTCACTGACAAGAGAATTACTAAAGTGCACCTCTGATTCTCGAACTTCTTATAGTATTATCCTTTGTATACAAAAGGTAAGAGGATGAAGATCTTTTACGACATTGTTAAGAAGCACTAATGTGCTTTCTACAAAGTATTAAGTAATATATTTAGGAACTTCCACAAACTTCCAATATGAATGAGAATGGAAAATTGATGCTTCGTAGATGTCTCAAAGCTCCATAAATGTGCTCTTAGCCATAGTACATCCGAGATTTAACAAGTCTGAGACCAGTTTTAGAGGTGCCTGAGGTAATAAAGCTATTCCATGTTGGCTAAAGAGAGAAGAAAACACACCAGCCAGAGGCCAATGGAGGGATATTTTCCAGGTTCTAATATGATTCTTGCTGTGTGGATACATACATAGAATATATGATATGGGACGGACAAGTGTAGCTCCAGGCGACATGGTGGTACAGTGGGTAGCATTGCTACCTCACAGCTCTAGGGTCCCAGTTCAATCCTCAGCTCAGGTTACTGTCTGTATGGAGTGTTTCATTTCCATGTGGATTTTCTCTGGGTTATCCAGAACTGCTGCTGACTGGATGCTTTTGTATCATTAGGTGATACAAATCCATGAAAATCCCAGGAGATCAGCAGTTTCTGAAATATTCAGACCACCCTTCTGGCGCCAACATCCATGCCACAGTCAATGAGATCACTTTTTTTGTAAAACCAATTCTAATGTTTAATGTGGACATTAATTAGACGCTTGACCTGTATCTGCATGATTTAATGCATCGAGCTGTTGCCACATGATTGGCTGATTTGCATTAATGCGCAGGTGTACAGATGTTCTTATTTAATTGGACTTTTGAGTATAAAATAATTTTAGTCAAGTGGCTAAATAAGCAGTATAATAAATGTTATCACCCAATCGTGTTTAAATAGTTTGTCAGTCCTTCCTTTTCCTTTTATATAAAAGATATATAGATATATAGAATAAATAGCCCTTCAAAGGCTCACAAAAATATTGTGGGCAGAATTTCAATTTGATACTCTTGCTATAATATGACAAGTCGATATATATATATATATGAGAGAGAGAGAGAGAGAGAGACAGAGAGAGAGAGAGAGAGAGAGAGAACCAATGCTGTCTGCTGTCCGCCCAACACTCTGGTGCCTGTAATAACCCCAGTGAGCTCACAGCATGCGATGAACTGCCCAGACAGATAACCGAGGCCACTTTCTGTGTCTTATTCACACAGTACTTTAAATAGAACTATACGAGGACCTGGAAAGCTTCTAGTGGACATTTTGAAATATTCCTGAACTTGTAAACTGAGATTACGTCTCGTTGTGAAACAAATAATGGATAAGAGATAACAATAGAATCATGTCCATATATATATATATATATATACAAATCCTTGCAGAAATTTAGATGATGCAATTTTAGGAAAATCCCATATTTAAGATTCCTAACATGCTGCTAAAAATCATTCATCTCATTAAAACTTTTCAGAAAGGTTTCCCAACACTATTGCCACACGATTAGATGAACTAGATTCAGCATTTGCCCTGTTTTATATGTCGACTTGACTCTCCCAAAAGATTTCTCTTAGCTCTAAGCTAGGTGCAAAGTTATATTTTAAAACCAGTTTAAACCAGTCAGGGGAATGCTTTTTCCTCTAGTTCATAATCCCTATGGACTCATTAAATTTGTATTGCCTGAAGTACAAACAGACATCTAAATGCTATTACGTCTGCCAGTTTGGATATTTTAAGTTCTATAGAGGAGGGAGGTAATGTGTAGGTCTTATTTGTCTTATGCTCTGAACTCAAAGACTTAGAAATTTAAAAGTCATATTATCGTGATATTGTGAATTGTGAAGTGACTTTGTGGCCAAGTGTGGTGACCCATACTCGGAATTTGTGCTCTGCATTTAACCCATCCAAGTGNCCACCTACAATCCCTGCCGGACCCGAGACTCGAACCCACCACCTTCAGGTTCACCTTCGGGTTACAAGTCTGACTCTTAGACCATTAGGCCACGACTGCCCCGTGATGTTATAAACAATTAACAAATGTTCTCCATCAACAACTCGGTCTTCAGAATGTGTTAGAGACAGTGTTTTATATCTCAACCGCACCCCATTCTACTACACAGTGCAAACGGTTTGTTTCCATGGAATCTCGTATCAGCAATTTCAACAGGATTCAAACTGGCATGTAGGCATTGCTTTTACAATTTAATACATTAATGAAAAGACAGATACATAGATGAATGCATCAGTATTTTGTAATGGTTAACATTGCCATATTGACTGCAAAATGTGTTAAGCACATGTAATATGACAGGCATCTGCTGCCATTTCTCTTGCGATTTCTTGCCCTGGTTCAAAATACACAGATCCTACATGCTGTTGTACAAAAAGTTGATTGTTGAAGTTAATTGGTGACTTGGAAATAATTACTAATTTATTGAAACTTTAAAAGGCAAGTCTTATTGACTCCAAAGAACAAATACATTTTTTCAATTAAAAAGGTCAGATGCAAGATCTAGTTATCTGTTTGTTTGTGTTTTATTTAAACCTATAAATTCAATTGCTTCTAATCACATAAATGTTTATACTAAACAGTCTATTTGAATTTATAACACATTCCATTAACATCGCATTAATGTTTTAGAAAGCAATAATGGAGGATTTGTATCTATATGAAAGAAATATGAGAGAAGAGGTCTCAATGTCCATTATGGGTTTACCGTGTAAGACTGTAAGTTTTATCATTATTTTGGGTTTTATATTGCTTTTAGTATAAGCTCAATATTCATAACATATTGAGAAATCTTCCCCAAAAAAAAAGTGTCCATGTGCCATCTTATCTTAACATTAGGGATGTGTATTTAATGCATCTATTTTTATTTACTTTGTATAAAGTTGTTTTTCTGAAGTGCTTGTTACTAAGAGACTATTTATACAAATGAAGCACTGTTATAATACAACTTGGTAGTCGATAACACAATTTGCATTTATAACACTGTTATAAAGCACTATGTATACCTCACCAAATTTGTCAAAGTCAGAATTAATTACAAGGTAATGAATTTCAATGATACAGGACGGTTCTACTCTTCACTCTTCACTCTTTCAGGTATAGACAAAGTCACATAAAACCTCTAATACCACCAGTGTTGACCTTTCATAAATTCTCCAACAGTGTGTTATAAATGATTTATGCAGTGCTTATAAATGTGTAATAAAGGACATATGTAGGTACTTCAAACAAAGTGTTACCTTGGAAATAACTTGAGGGGGAAAAAAAAAAGCTTGGAATGACTTTCAATCTTCAGACCTAATCGAAAGTGTATGGCCTCTGGCATTTGATGAATATAGAAAATCTAAAAGCTGCTCAAAGGATCCGAAAGCTCTAAAAGGTAAAGATTGAACATACTGTATAATATAAACAGTAATTATGATCAAAAAATCATAAAAATCATAACTGGTACTAGCATATTGAATTGAGAGAAATTTACTGAGTAAAATAGCTTCTTCATTTGTTTGTCTTCTTTGTTATCTACATTTATAGGCTGGATTGAGTCATTTGGCTCCTGTGTGTGTTTTATTTAGTTTGCCTTATGGCTTGTGCTCAGTAAAGCTCATAAAAGGACAAATCCCACAAGAACCCGAAACATGCCATGGCCATATTTTGTTACTATGGCAACGGGGTCTCTTTTGCCAGAGGTGCATCTGTGGCTAACAAGGTGAAAACATATTTTCCTGTTCTCATCATTTGTTCCCATAGCACCCATGTTCATTCAGCATTACAGCATGATTCATAAAAAAAAAAAAAACCCTCACTGACAGAATCCAACATACTGTAAAGAGCTAGTGAGTGCACTCGAAAACATCAAGTAGGATAACCTGATTTAGCAAAGTAGCTATCATGTCAGCCTGGTCAATGGCTGATGGCAGAAAAGAGCTCTCTTCCTATTGAGAGTTTCTTTGGAAACAAGTTCAGTCTTCTGTTGCATTTTTATATTTCCATGGAAACAGGTTTAAACATGTGCTAAAGCTTGGGAAGCCTGAAACTCTTCTTTTCAGTAGGGTTGCCAGATTCAGGCAACTTTGTATTTTCAAATAGAATGACATCAACTGCCCAACCATTGACCTGACATGATCAGCTCATGTAAAGATCATTTCATTCGTCCATTTCTATCCAGTCCTGGTCTGGTGGCTAAAATGGAGATGGAGCCCCCTGGTCATCTTTTACACTGGTAAAATGCTTGTGTTCACAGGGGATGGAACTGCTGCACCTGTAAAAATTATTTGTATGAATTGTTGTTCGAAAATTATCATTTTCGTTATACAGTATATCTATTTATATATCTATACAGTAATGCAATGTTTAACGTTGCTGCCTGACACCTCCGTGATCCTTCTTCATACCCCCCCAATGGCTGTGTGCCTTTCCTTTCGAGTTTCCCAAAAATGCTGGCTGGCAGATGAGTTATATTAAATGGACTAGCGTTCCGTCCAGGGTGTAATCCCACCGTGTGTCCAGTGTTCCTGGAATAGGTGCTGAGTCCACCACATCCTTGACCAGGATAAAGCATTAGTGAAGATGAATGAATGAATGAAAGAATGACATATTTCAGGTTTCCTCACAAAAATTTTTCCTCACAAAAAACTTCATACTTCGATACTTTAAAAAATGGCTCTCTTCCAGAAGGTCAGACTGAAGAACCCTCTAGGGTGCTAGATAGATGCTTGTTTTCCAAGAGTATACTATACCAGGCTAAAGTCATCACTGAGTTCATAACTAAACTCTTACAAAAAAGCACCATCTAGCATCTACTCTAAGCAGTTCCTTAGTTTCTCCAGTTTAACAATTAAAGTCTCTACGCATAACTCTACATCTCTCAAACTCTCAAACACATGGGTTCTCTTTCAGAAATGGTTCCAAATTGAACCGCTTTAGGAGGCTAGCAACCCATAACCATCCCTCTCTAGGAGGAGACTCAAAGGTATTTTGTCAAACCCTACAACAGAATGTTTCCAAATTAGAAATATTCCCAAGCAGAACCTCTTAGGGAAGCTAAGAACCCTTAACCATCCAGAAAGCCACGGAGGAACATTTGCTTGTAGACCCCTAATACCTTCTTCTGTTTTAAGGGAACCCTTAAAAGGTCTAAATAGAACCTTACAACAGTTTACCAATCAGTCTTTTAAAAAAAAAAAGTCTTTAAGAACACAAATGAGCTATCCAGAGAACCACTGAGGAACACTTTTCCTTGCACTTAGAAAAAAATCAATCAATCCACATGAGAACTGATTTCCTCTACGTCTTTGAAAAAAAAGTTTATGTTTAGAGCTCTAATATAGGGTTTCAACCGATATCCTAAAGGGTTTCAAGTAGAACCATTTTAGAAAGCTAAGTGTATATAAATGGTATAAGTATCAGGCTGGTTTGGTTGATTATTCATCATGTCTGCAGTGTTTTATGATTTATCATTCCTCTGGCAGTTTGACTTACAGTTTGGGGGTGGAAACAGTCAATCCAATTTGGCCACCATTCACAAAGAAGCCTGGAGCAGATTGGTTGGGTTCTTTGCGCAGATTTTCCCTCAAACTGTGAATCTCCATATGCATCAAATCTAAATGTCACGTGTAGTCCAAACTAGTCTGATATTATTAGCCCCCTCAAATGTCATCTCAGATGCAGCACCATAGCCTGACATTTGCCAAAAAAACCTCTAGGTTTTCAGTTAACTCTTAAGTGCAACTAGTGATGAATAAATGGTTAATAATTAACTTAGTATCTGAGTTAAACTGAACTTAACACATTGACAATAAAAGCAAGCATGCAAGATATCTTGGGAAATCATACACAGACAATGGAATTGGCTAAACATTTGAGTGTCATTCAGTTAACCAACTGTGGCCTCATGTATGTGGAAGAGGGTAGATAGCGCTTTCCTCCCAGTGTGTTACACTGATCTGTGATGCAGCAGTTTGAAAAATGCAGATGCCTGGCTTCACATGTGTTGGAGGAAGGACACATCAGCCTTCACCCTCCCCAGTTGGTAGCTGTCATATGATAGCAACATTTTAGTGAGGGTTCCAGACAAAACCCTTTAAGGAATCAAGTGAACCTTTAACTATCCAGAGAACCATTGAGGAACAATTTCCCTTACACTTTAAAAAAGTCTAGAACTTCAATATGCTTCAGAGGTCATGGTAGGCCATTGTACTTTACTTCTACTGACATTTTAGTATGTTTTTTTATTTATTTGTATCCTTTATTTTACATTTATTGTCTTATTCTTTACCCATGATGGCAGCTACTGGCTTGCTCCAAATGATATCTCATTGTACTTGTACAGTGACAATAAACGTAACTTAACGTATCTTTAGGTTGCTTGGTTTTTTCCTTTAGGGAAACCTTGAAGGTGTACATCCCAATGTCACAGCCTACCCTACAACTACTGTATGTGGGATGTATATACATAAATGACAGCACACCCAGAGTCACTTAATGGACCT
>CM074951.1:23360038-23375966 GCA_037577455.1 Pangasius macronema | reverse complement strand
ATACTTGGCCACAAAGTCACTTCACTTCAAAATAAATCCTGCTTTCTTTCCCCCTGGTGGTTTGGACGTCTCAGACCACTGCTTACCAAATGCTCCTGATTATAGAATAAGTGCATGTTGCTTATAAATACTACAGTGTCTCTAGGCTCATCATTTTTTGATTTGTGGTCGATTACTGGTGGTCTGTCACTGAGGGTCAGAGAGGAATGTGGCTTGTTCTGTGTGCTTTGCACATGAAGACTCTTTCATCAGGCTTAATCTCAGTGGATGCTTCTACCTCAGCATGGATATTTATACATAATGCATTAGCAAAATGTCTCCCAGTGAATGTTTCATGAGCTTGCTGTGTAGGTGCCTCTGTGTGTGTGTGTGTGTGTGTGTGTGTGTGTTACCCAGGCTACGACTGTGCTGGATATCAGCACTGCAGTGTGATGTTTTTGTGTGTGATGAACAGCGCAGGCTCAGGCCATGGCTTCAGCGTACTCTAGTTCTATGCTGAGATCTTTTCAGGAACGACGAGGTGAACGTTTCCGAGCAGCCGCTAATTAGCAGTGAACAATCATCGTGGGTTAAATCACACGCAGCGTTTAGCAGGTTACAGTGCTTATTATTAACCTAGGAACCTTGAACTCTTGAAGGTGAAGATATTCTTCATACTCACAGAGCTCTTTCTTTCATGTTGCTTGTTCGCTCAGTTACTCTATTTACTTATTTGTTGTATTTAGATTTTCTTTTTCTCATATTCTTTCTTTCTTTCTTTCTTTCTTTCTTTTTCTTTCTTTCTCTTTCTTTCTTTCTTTCTTCTTCTTTATGTTTATTTGTGCTGCTACTCTTTCTTTCTTGTGCTTTTTTTTTCAGTTTTCTTGTTTATTTTTTGTTACTCTTTCTTGTATTGTATTTTTTCTTTCTTTCTTAGTTTCTTATTAATTTTTTCTGCTACTTTTCTTCGGAGTCAATCTATAAACAAACGAACACAAAAGAAAGAGAAATAAGTACCGTCTAAATATAAAAAATGATGAGAAAGATTGCTGCTTGGTTATTTGTTTTCTTGCTACTTTCTCTACAGCTTTGCTTCCAGCTCCAAAAAGTGTCATTCTTTCTCCCTCTCCGTCCACCACACAGAGCCTATAAATCAGCTTTCATTAACCACACACAGGTGTGGCCATTTTCTCATTAACGGCTCACCCTCCATGACTCCTCCCCTGCTTCACAATACACAATGACACACTATGACGTCATTGCTAAATCATCACCACGTGCTTATATGTTTTTTTAATACGCTAATACATTGTTTTCTATAAAACTGGGGGAAAAAATACATTGCAGACTTGTTTGTTTAGAAATAAAGTTGGCTTGAAGAGTGTGTGCACATTTCAGCAGGAAGTGTGAATTGTAGAGCACTGAGTGTACACTGGCTGATTTTATTGTGTACTTGCAAAACCACATAAATGGTTTATCTGAAGCTCATCAGCTGCATCTGTAGAGTTAATGGAGACAAGGACAAATTGTCCCAGTGTTTCTGTGTCTGATTTCAGCACTGTTAAATCATCCAAAGCACTAAATACAGGGCTGGTTTAAAAAAAAGATTTCCCAAATCAGCTACAGTGATGCAACCAAACTATCTGACCCAGAATTTGTTGCCTTTTAAAAGTAGATAATCTGTAATTTAGGCTGCATCCGTCACAAACTGTATTCTGTATCCTGTGTTACAAATTTAACAATAAACTTTTGCTTTGTAGAAGCCTTACACACTGAGCTGATATAAATACGTTTAAGAGAGTATTGCATCTAATAGCTGGTGTGAGAACCATGAAAATCTGCAGCTGTGAAGGCTAATAAATCCAGATTCCTAAAAATAAATAAAGAAACTTTTTCAAACTGTAAGTTTTTACATCTTTAATCGAATTTGCTAAAATTTTCATTTCCACCTGCCAGACTGTGCATAGCTTTGAGCCACCTTTATTTATTTCAACCACTGTTTGCTGTGAAATCTGAATTTTAAAAATATATATTAAGTAATAACTTGTCTAATGTGGCATTTCCTGACAAGAAATCCAGACGGTGTAATGACGTAATCTGACAACACCCCAACACTAAATCCCACCCCCTTCCCTTTTAATTATTTGCATACTGGAACCTGATAGGCTCGTGTATTTTTACTACGTTTTTGTGAACGGAAATCAAAGATCACAGAAGGAATTAGTAGTGGTTTGTTTACAGTAAAATTATTGTTGAGGAAAATTATTATGTACCATCTTTTTAATAAAACATTTACTTGAGCCAGGTGTAAATTTAAAACAATTAACACACTATATTATACTTATTAACATATTATAGGCTTTTCAATTATGATAACTAAATAATAACCATAACATTCTTCATATTAATTGACAGTAATCTTTACCATGATCATGTGATTAAAAGAAAAAGAAAAAAAAGCAGTGATGCCAGGGACCCCCGGGATATATACATCACATACCCCAGAAAACTGCTGTTCTGGTTTTAATTTATTTTATTTTAATTTGACTTTAGTATAATATAAGCAGTTCCCTTATTGTGTGCTGTTTGCTGTGTATATAAGAAGTGTAGTGCTTAAAGACCTTTGCTCTATCGCCCTCTGGTGGAGAATGAGCCATTTACAGAAAAATGTTACATTAGTAGTTGTTACTTATAATATTTCATGTTTTCTGTCTCCATCTAGAGGACAAGCCATAATATGACACCAATCCATTAGCAGAATTTAATTAGAACAGGTAACAAACAGTTAATCATGAAGGCTCATTGATGCATGTAGCACAAGTTGGTGAAAAAGCTAATGCTGGCTATGATAGAAAGGTGTCAGAACACACACTGCAGGCTGGTCAGAGTGCCCATGCTGACACGTCCACCACCGAAAAAGGGTCTACAATGGGCATGTGAGCATCAGAACTGGACCCTGGAGCGATGGAACAAGGTGGCCTGGTCTGATGAATCACGTTTTCTTTTACATCTTGTGGACGGCTGGGTGTGTGTGCATTGCTTACCAAGTATTGGAGAAGAGACAGCACTAGGATGCACTATGGGAAGAAGGTAAGCCGGCAGAGGTGGTGTGATGCTCTGGGGAACGTTCTGCTGGGAAACCTTGGGTCGTGGCATTCATGTGGATGTTACTTTGACCAAAACACTGTTGCAGACCAAGTACACCACTCCATGGCAACAGTGTTCCCTAATGGCAGTGGCCTCTTTCAGCAGGATAATGCAAAAAATTATTCAGGAATGGTTTGAAGAACATGACAAAGAGTTCAAGATGTTGCCTTGGCCTCCAAACTGCCCAGATCTCAATCTGATCGAGCATCCGTGGGCCCACCTCGCAACTTACAGGACTTAAAGGATCTACTTTTAACATCTTGGTACCAGATACCACAGCACACCTTCAGAGGTCTTGTGGAGTCCATGCCTTGATGGGGCAGGGCTGTTTTGAGTTCTGAAAGACTTCTGCATTTTTGGATCAGAAAAAAAAGTTTACTTGTCCAACCAAAATTACATGATAGACCATTTTCTTCAGACAAACCCCACAATGAAGTCATGTCTCCACAAGAACTATGGCAGATTCTACAAGAACGTCAGAAAACCTCACCAGGCAATTTCCTTATAAAACTGCACAAAGTGTGAGACTATTGATGCATTTTTGGCTTGTCACACCAAATACTGACTTTGCTTAATTTACTGATCTTTTTTACTGAGTTTATTGCTCTTCGTAGACAGATTTTAAATGTAATTTTTCATTATTTCTGAAGCCGTCCTTGCTTTACAGCATTTCTTTACATGTGCCTAAGACCTTTGCACAGTACTGTATGCTAATTTATTTGTCATTATGATATACATGATAATTTCCCATATAAACCTTCCTGTATACACTAACTAGAGTGGTTTAAACCTATCATTTCTCACGCTCAGTTTCTAGACAACCTCCATTCATGAAATATTGTTTCATGTTCTTTCCTGTCCCTTTTCTGAAAGATCTTACAGAGGCATTTCTCAAAAATGTTGATTATTGTTGATTTTCATACTTAAAATGGCAGGTTTTTTTTCTAAATAAAGATGTATGACATTTTATTGACTAAACAATAAAGAAATAATTTTCCAATAACTTTTTCTTCTTCTTCTTTTGGCTTTTCCCTTCAGGGGTCTCCACAGTGAATCATCACTCTCCACCTATCCCTATCTTCTGNCCATGTCCAACATTCTCCTACCAATATACTCACTCTCCCTCCTCTGAACATGTCCAAACCATCTTAATCTGGCAAATAATTTTCAGATAACCTTTTCTTTAAAATTTGTTCAATAATTTTATCTAGCACTAATATTAAACCGCTTTTTTCAGTTGACTTTTGTCTCACTCATTTTAAAATACACTACGTTTTGGCTACAAAATAGAGCAGCTTAACTCAATGCCATATTATATTAATTTGTGGCCACACCTTTTTAATGAATAACCACCATGTCTCCTCAGCAGCTGTTTTCATGCACGCCATTGTCTTTCTTTGTAAAAAAAAAATACTCAAACAGGACTCAATGCTAACTAACTTCAAGGCTCACTGCTTTATCTTCTGTTTCTAGTAGCAGAAAGCTAACTAGCAAGCTACAGTTACTCATGCTGCTTGTAGCTTGTCTATTGTAGGTGTGTACTGACCACTTAAGTGTGAATTAAAGTTGTGAGTGGGGAACTGAAAAAACGTTGGACCACATGCCCCAGAGGATTGGTCTGAGGAATCATGTCATTTATACTTGTCACGTTATTCACTTGCTAGTGTGATAGTGATAGTTATCTCTGCACTGCATGCTCAGAAATTACACCATTTGTGTAGAATTTAAAATCTTGAGATATTTAGCAAATGTTCTTTAAGTTGTTCGATTTAAAAATTGAAAATATGATCAATTTCATAATATAATTCACGTAATTCTTAATAAGTTATTCAACCTTTGAATAAACATTAACAAACCTTGATCATGGAAATGAAAAAAAGGCTGATACAGAGGACTGGTTTACGTACAATCTAGTGTTCTTCGTCGTTGTGTGACTCTAAAACAGTGTAAATGAAAATAACATTTCCACTAAATAACCAAAATAGTAATATATTGTAGAGGAGAGGGAAAAAAAACCGACAGAGAGATTGAGAGAGAGACCTACACATGACCTTGGCAAGTCCTGGGTGTTGAGTATATCAAAATTCCACAGCAAAAGTTATAAAGTGTCTAAAATTAATACTGCACTCTACTTTCTACAGCTGAGTTACTGTGCCTCTACATGGATTACAGAGGATTAAAAAGGTCACAACATAGCTATTTTCAGGCTAAAATTAACATTTTTTTTTTTACACATCATGGAATGGTTGTTCTTACCTGTGCTTTCTGTTCAGCAGTATCATTGTTCACCCATGAGCTATTATATGAGTTTATCTTTGTACATATAACCACAAAAAAAAGGGAAAAAAAAACAAAAACATTTTGTCAGCTGTGAATCTTTGAGACAATATGACAAAACTGGTTTGTAGTGACAGGAGAAAATCGATCCCTCCTTGGCAGATGGTTGCTGTCCAAATCGATTGGTCATTGATTGTGGGTGACCCACCTTGATAGTGCTCAATAGAGAAGGCTTGATGTGGTGGCGCTCACCTCGGATTAGAGGCAGGCATCGGACAAGTGACTGTGGGGAGGGGGACTTGATTGAAATGCAAATCCTGCCTGATGTCCTTGACCAAGAAGAGCATAGTGCTGCGCTTGCCATTCTATTGAAACTATACCATGACTGTGGAAACTCTCTTGTACTGGTCCATATTTGGCTCTCTACTACGATGTCCTATTCTGATAAGAGTCTGACAGGGTTTACCACGTGACCACCAGAAAGCCAGGAGTAAACTACACGTGGGAGAATGCTGCATTCTTGCTAACGCAACAGTTTCCCATAACCGTTTGCGATATTACCTATGGCCAATCAGGTGGTGTACAGGTTTGTTGCAAGTCCGAAAACATTGATGAAGACAAATATATACAAATGGGTATTAAAGTGTCATGAATCATGAATATAACTTGCCAGTGGCAGTTCTTATTTGGGTGTTCAAATGGTGCTCCTCAGCTGCTCTAAGAGCCCTAAATGCACCCTTTGGTGAAGTCTTTGGTGCTGACTTAACAGTGGTCTATTACCCAAAACCTTGTGGGGGTATTGGTTGGGACCAGTCCTGGCCGTGTTTGTCTAGAGCAAAGGGAAACGCACACCAACGCTGATGAAGACAAAGATACAAAAATGGGTCTTAAAGTGTCTCATCATCAATTTTACTTGACATTTCTCATTCTGGGGGTTAAAGGGTGCTCCGAAGTGGCTATAGGTGCTCTAAATGGGCCATTTGGTGAAGACTATATCAATGCTTTGTGGCATTGGTTTGGACCAATCATGGCACATGAGTATTTTGAGAGCACAGAGCAACATACACCAACACTGATGAAGACAAAGATATTCAAATGGGTCTCTTACCATTAATTTCACTTGATATGTCTTATTTTGATGGTCCGTTTGGTGCTCCTGAGTGGCTATATCAGTACTAACGTAACAGCAGTCTATTATACCCAAAAACACACAGCAATGAAGAACGATATTCAAAGTCTTAATGTGTTTGTTATCTTCAATCCAACTTGCCACTGGGCAAAATTAAGCTTATAGCTTATATGCAACAAAAAATCTCTAACTAAATATCATCAGCATCTGAAATGGAGATAGTGTGTACATTAGATATAACTGCAATTTCTGTTTTGGTTAATGAACTGAATGAAATTCTGCACCCGCGAGGCTTTGAGGATTAACGCACAACTGATCCACAATTTCTTGATCGATGACATTAAACTGCCTTGGAGGTGGAACACAAAGCTTAGTGCACCATTTGGGACGAGGCTGAACCCCTTCAACTCTTATCATTCATTTTAAAGCACATTATACGTAGTCCTAATGAGTGTTTGGATGAGTGTATACATGACGCCCTGCCAAGGACTGGCATCCCATCTGAAGGGAATTCTCCCGCCTTGCGTCTAGCTTTCTCAGGATAGGCTCTGGATCCACTGTGACCCTGACCAGGATAAAACATTTACTGAAGATAAATGAATGATTGAATGAATTCATAGTAGTTATATTTTCTACCACAGCGATGTTAAATTCTCTATTCTGATTGGTCAGAAGGCTGCAAGGCAAATCGCAGGTTTAAATTAATATACTCGCTATAATAGATTATCATCTCTACAGTAGCAACTAATTCAAAGGGACTTGTATCATGTTTACACCACCACATCAAGAATTTAACACTGTTTTTAAAAAAAAGAATCTGTTTATGTGAAGTTTTCTATGAGGAGATTTTTATTTAGCATGTTTGGAAGGAGTCTCCAGTGTCAGTGCTTTTTAACAGTAAGTTTTCCGCCACAGGAAAGTCTTCAGGATGGAGGACTTTCTCAGTAATCTGACAAGCTCTGTTTTTTTTTGTCTTATTAACTTACAGAGAGAAAAAAGAAGCTGGTGAGAGAATGACTGTTGATAGCTGTTGTAACATAAGTGACAATAGGAACTAACTTGTTTGGCAACATTAACTGTAACTATAAACGAAGTACAAAAAAAAAAAGTTGTTGGCAAGTTGCTGTGGTATAAGAGGAATAAAACACTTTGGATCATGCTGTTATAGTAAAATAATCAACTTCAGGGTGGTAACAGTAACTCTGCTTCATGTCGGAGAATGTCGTTGATTATTTTCCTATAACAGCACACCCCAAGTATTTTGTTCCTTCCTTGTATTTAACGAATTACTACTATGAATTATTTAGTACAGTTTAAATAATAGGACAAGTGTGTAGTTACAAGAGCAAAGGACCCATTGACCCCTTCAAGTCTGGACCCATTGAAGTGTCCTGGGAGTTTCGAGGGTTAAATCACACGATATTTAGGCTAGACCTAATCAGGATTACGATGAGAATTTAGCCCTTTCAGCACCGCAATGCTGTCCGTGTAAATGGGCAAATGGTAATTTACTGTGTGAAAAGCCCACTTTAATATCAGCTGTACAGTAAACGTAAACAGAGACAGGGTTCGGAAGTAGTGTAATAAAAACAAAACAAAAACCGAAACAAAATGACTGATAATATTCAGTAAAGAAAGACAAGCTCTGTAAAAAAATCACACTTCAACCAACCAATCTATCATTATGTATGTCGACGATTTTTCCGTTGATTTTGATTAATGTCTGATCTGTGTGGTCTTCTCTAACCGTGTGTGTACTACTCTAAAACCTCTAGACACCATCTAACCAGTCCGGAAAGACCTCACACTCCACGCCTCTGTTTGTGTGTGTTTGTGTTTGTACTCGTGTCTGGGTATAAGAAATGTAGAGTTCTTCAGCAGGGCTGCTCATTGCACATGCGGTTCTCTCTGGCGGGCCTGCATTTGCCTTTGCTTTTCTTCCTCACGGGCTTCACACGCTCCTGGACACCCCCGCCGCACTGCTTGGTACAGTCTGTCCAGCTGGACCACGGGCCTAATTTGCAAACTAATGGGAGAAACCAAATGTACAGAAAAGTGTTATTAATGTCACATGGATTAAAACTGTGACAGTGTATAGACAAAGAGAGAACTGTTTATTTAAATGCTTTACGCATGTGCTGCTTTAAGGAAAACTATTGCGAGAAACAGGGATGTGAACCAGCAGAAGTTAAATGTCAGACCTGGTATCTCCTCATATATCCTGACAGACTCCTGTCCCACTTTATCTCTCCTCCTCTCTTTGGCGTCTTGCTTGGCTTTTTTGCGGTCACTGGCCCGTGGGCCCCGTGTGCACTTCCTGATCTTACATTTCTTCCTCTGCACAGTTTCAGGACACGGGATACCGCCGAACTCCGGCTCTAACTTCACCATGCGAGTGCGGATCATGTGACCCTTCCCACAGGACTTGTTACACTCAGACCACTCGGTCCACTCAGACAGCATACAGTCCACAGCTGGAGGACAGAGGTAGAGAGGAAGAGAAGGACAGAGACATATGAAAGCGTTAACATCACACTAATGGTGTGGTCCATGCTGAAGTGATCATGTCTAGATCCCTTCAGAGCCCTACAGCCTTCATAGTAAGAACTTTGAAAGGTCTCTCACTAAGTAAGAAAAGCTGAGTGCACTTCAATGCCAAGCCGGTTTGACTGTTGCACAATCACAGTTATTCTGTCTATGACAATTTTATAGCAATTTGTAAAATGTTCTCAAATCCACAGGTACAGTGTGTAATAGGAGCGATCATTGGTCCACAGCGGATCATTGGTCTGCATATTCGATTTGGCACAGTTTTTACGCCGGATGCCCTTCCTGACGCAACCCTCCCCAAATTTTCCGGGCTTGGGACTGGCACTGTCGCACGCAACCCCAGTGGCTGGGGTCAGTTCCCTGGCTGGGAATCGACAGTGGTGAGAGAGCTGTGGCCTAACCACTAGTCCACCAGGGACCTGAATTAAAAGAATGAAAAAGCCTCACTCATCATGAAAGCCTAAGGGCAGTTGTTAAAATGGTCAATAATATCATTTTGTGCATGAATGATTGTAAATGAAAAACACAAAACCTTTGGGAATGTGCTAATAGCTGCAAATTTTACTGTACCGCTCTGCTCCGCTCCAGCATTAGACTGTTTTACATGTAATATGGGAAGCAGCCACAAGCTGCTTCCAAAGTTAAAAAACCCTAAACTTGTAAATGCTCTGACTGCCATCAAGTGCTTTTTTAGCTTCAGGTAGCGACAAGTCTTAGTCTGGTTAGGGAGCGTATATGAGGAGATTTGTCACATTGCTTAAAATAAACCAGTATGTCATGTGGCATCCCACTTGGCTGTATGTAGTCAAGACACACACGCTAAAGTCAAGAAGATAAGAAAGCAAAATTGGCCGTGCTCTCACTCCCATGTCAATCAGAGCAACACCAGCCAATCACGGGTGTCCGTGAGCTCATGTATACGAAACAGGGCGGATAACGCTTTGCTCCGAGTGTGTTAAACTGCCTTGTGACACAGGTGTTAGTCCGATCCTCTCCAGTCTGTAGCTGTCGTGTGATAGGGGAGAGTTAGCTAGTGGGTGGGAATTGAAAAGATGAAATTGGGGAGAAAACAAGGGGAAAATATATAATAATAATCTGAATAAAACATGATATAAGAACAGTTTTGCTAAGATGTTTTCTTGCCTGTCTCATTTCCATTATACAGTCACATATTTTGGAAATGAACAGAATTCAACAAGTGCACAACAAGTGACTTCCATATACTACAACTGAGTGTGTGTGTGTGTGTGTGTGTGTGTGTGTGTGTGTGTGTGTTACTCACGACACTCGGGCATCATGCACTTCTCTACTTGCTCCAGCTGTTCTGTACACTGGCCGGGCAGCGCTGGAGTCTTCAACATGCGCCGCCGCACATGAATTCCCACCCCACACGACACACTGCAGTGACCCCAGTCTGACCACTCTGATACCATACAAGACAAGGCATCTACACACACACACACACACACACACGTTACTAATACATCATAAACTGTATCCCCTGTATTCTCTTCCCCTGAACTTGAGGTATGTGGCTAATTTCTGTTGAACAGTCCGTGCTCATTTTGTTTGATGTGCAACAGCAATTTCATACACAAGCTATAAAAAAAGACCAAAGCTAATAAAGACACCAGCAAGAAAATAACAAATCAATAAAACATTACAGACCAGAAACAACACAGTTACTCACTGTCAGGTTTGGGTCACAGTGAGATAGTTAATAATTTGCTCGACTGCAGGAGGGATCGGGAAGCCGTGTGCTGATGGGGCTGAGGCTGTGGAGGTCAGTAAGGGTGGACGTAGCAGTGCTCAGTTTATGGTGAAAGTGATGGATATTTCTAGATAATGCCACATGGGATTCTGTCGTAAACATAGTCATAACCGTTCTTCTTCACATTCAGGACGCAAGGAAGCTATCGGGACAGTGAAACTCTCTGAGCGATTCCGCGCCCCGGGCAAAATTTCACTTCCCTTCCCAACCTCTTTCCAGAAACTCCACAGCTGTTGCCATGTCCTTTATAAGACCTTTTCTACACTGATGTGCTTTTCTGTGTTTGGCTTCCCTGTGAACACTGAAACTCATTAACAGTGTCATGAATAGATCATTGAAAAACGTGTTCTGTAAGGAATAAAACACCTGGTGGTGTGTTGTTATAGGAAAATAATCAACGAGCACGTCCCAAACATGTTTTATTCCTCAATTTGCCACCAATTACATATTTTATTTTGTAGTTTTTATCCTTTTATAGCTATGTTTAAGTTAGCTCCTGTTATCACTTATGCTAGACCAGCTATAAACGGTTCCTCACCAACCTCTTTTGCAACTTGACATGTTTCTGATACACTGTGAGTTTCTGAGACTTTAAACAACACCTTCTGACCTATCAGAATCGAGGATTCATCAGTGCTGTGGTATAAGCTGTGGAGAACCTTAATGTCTTTAGTCTTCCTTTGACAACATCTCATCTACACTTTTTTCCTCAAGTCTCCCGAATTGAGTAGCTGGAAATACGTATGAATTCCATATTCATTCAGTATTTCTAGACCTGCACAAGCATTCCTGCAGCTTCATCCATCTCCCTAAACTCCCTAAAGAAAACCAAAGCACTCCTGCACTGCTCTTCAATTTCCATCAAATTGCTTGAGATGATTTGCTTCAAAAAAAAAAAAAGTTCTGAAAAAAACAACAACAACTAAATAATCATAGCTTTCAAACAAAAACAAAATAATAATAGTTACTATTACAAATAAAGAAAGGCGTCATTATATAGAGAGCCTCTTGGTTTTCTCTGAAGCAAAATCAATACCAGAAATAAAAGGACTGTGTTTATAAAGTATAGGGATTGGATCTCCTCGTCTTCGACCTGGACTTTATTTTGCCCTCCTTTATACAGGGTTTGGTTGTTAAAGAAAGTACACTTGCCAGCCACTCTAATAAGAACACCTGTACCCCTGCTTATTCATGCAATTATCCAATTAGCCAATAACGTGACAGCAGTGCAAGGCATAGATTCCTGCAGATACGGGACAAAGAGCTTGACTTAATTTTCACATCAAACATCAGAATGTGGAAAAATGTTGGTGCCAGACGAGCCGAAGAAGAAAACTGCTAGACTACTTCAAGCTAACAGGAAGGCTACATTAGCCCAAATAACCACTCTTTACAACCGTGGTGAACAGACAAGCACCTCAGAGCATGCATAAAGTTGAACCCTGAGGTGGAGAAGACCACACAACTCCTGTCAAAGATTCAGAAACCACCCTGGAGAGGGGTTGTTTGATAGTATGGTCTTTCTCTCAAGCATCAGTTATGTCATAACTCCATAATTTATATTGGTTAGTTATGCTAAAATATACGGGAGAGACTGAGGAAACTGCCTGAGTCCCTGTCTGATTTTGTCCTCACTCACAAAAATCTTATAGCTTGCACCCGAAACAGACTGAAACAGTTTCTAAAATTTAACTAAAGTTCTATTCAGACAGTGTTAGTGTCACATGGAGGTGTCTGTAATGTTGGTGTGGTGGTGGCTAGTGGTGGTAGTGTGGATGTAGATAGACACACACACACACACACACACCCCCACCCCGGCTTGAGACAGTTGCCTATGTTTATCCACTGCCATCTCGAGACATCACTCGATTTATGATGACAAACATTATGATTCAGGACGTCTATGAATTCAAGGGCATCTGTGCACTAACGTCAGTTAAAGAGACAAGTGTTTTTTAGTGCAGCAGCATGGCTGAGTGTCTTTGAGATAAAGCATGTGTTGAGATAACAAGAAAGAGTGGCATTTGGGGAAGATGGGAAACAACAAGGCATTTATACAGACAAAGAGTATGACTGCGTTAAGAGCTTTTCACACTGAAGGCTACAATCGCTTGTCCCCCATTCATATTAAATGAGAGGTGGGAAGAGCAGTGAGAGTGCTCAACCCTGAGAAAACATGATGAGAGTTCAAGCTTGGCTAGTAAGCTTAGTTGGAAAAAACATATGGTGTGGGTAATTTTCTCAGATTTTAGGAAAATTCTACCCCGAACCAGTAGTGATTCTGCTGCTAATTTGTTGGTCATACTCACTGCACTCCGGCATCATGCACTTCTCATACTCCTCCAGCTTGGGTTGGCACGGCGAGCCATCAGACGCGGGCATCTTCATCATCCTCGTCCTCATCTTCCTCCCTACTCCGCAGCTCACACTGCACGGTTCCCAGTCGGCCCACTCTGTCATGATACAGCTACTGGGGGCTAGTGCATGCAACACACACACACACACACACACACACACACACACACACACACACAACTCAGGAACACATTTTTTAGCCACAAAGTACACGATATATGAGTACTCTTTCTTTCCAGTGATATGAAGTATATAATGTCAATACAAATATCCAGCAAAAGCATAAAGCCTAGTCATTAGTATGTACGGTTACATTATAAGCATCAGCCTTCTACACTGTTGTTGTGTTTCTACTGATTACAGGTTTCAGCTGTGTAGGATGGGGTGAGAGATGTGTGTAGGAAGACTGATCATTAATGATAGCCTGAGGAAAGAAACTGTTCAGGTGATGCAGAGTTTCAGGTTCACGGAGTAAACACTTGGAGATTTGCTAGAATTTATGTCCTTTTATGATGAGAATGTTGTTGTAACGGCATTTCTACAAAAGTGTACACTTGACTACTACTTTCTAATTTTGTCATTTTCATTTACAGTATTGTGATTACTGACATGACAAAAAATCACTGTCTTGGGATTTAGATTTATTCTATTCTATTATTAAACTATTATTAGTTATTTTCAAAATGTTCTGTACATATGAATGCCAACTACAGTAAAACTACTGGCCTTATTTCAGCTTACAATCGTTTCTATTTAAACTACATCCCACTGCTTTGCTGGGAGTTTCCCTACATTCACACTAGCAACAACGAAGACGTGATTTCAACAAGAGCTACAACGCAACAAGCAACTTGAATAACTCCTTTGACCAATCCTATGGCACGTGTAGCGTGACATTTTTTCAGTTCCCTACTCAATTTCCTGCAATGAGTTCCCATTTACTTGTGCAAAAAAGGAAGAAAAAGTTACAACTATGGTTTTATCTTTTCCTTCCATATACAACCTCTCTATACTGTGTATAGGGACATTACGAAGAAAAATAAAGCTTGGATGGAAGTAGCAGAGATTGTTGGTACCTCTCTTGAGTGTATGTAGCTAGTACAGGGGCAGTCGTGGCCTAATGGTCTGAGAGTCGGACTTGTAACCCGAAGGTGAACCTGAAGGTTGTGGGTTCGANTGGCTGCCCACTGCTCCGGGTGTGTGTTCACTACTGTGTGTGTGCACTTGGATGGGTTAAATGCAGAGCACAAATTTGAGTATGGGTCACCACACTTGGCCACAAAGTCACTTCACTTCACTTCACTTCACTTCACTACAGTTACCTTGCTTTGCTCATCTCCCAACAAAGCTAGAATACATTCTAATGCACAAAAGTGATTAAGTTTTTAAGTCATATAGTGGGTTGCAGGTTATGCTAGTACAGTTAGCTTGCTTTGCTCAGCTAGTGGTTATGCATTTCTCATGGGAACGTAAAAAGCCCACTGGACAGCACCTACCCCTAAGTGACATGAATGACATGCTAGTGTGAATGTATTGGCAAGCAGAATATTGGCAGTGCAAAATATACATCACACACACAAGAGCATCCTGACTCACAGCAGTCATCGTTGACCACACACTTCTCCGTTTCCTCTGTGTGCTCCCTGCAGCTTGAGCCATCCTCGGGAAACACTTTAATGTAGCGTTCTCTGGATCTCATGCCCATCCCGCACGTCGCGCTGCACGGAGACCAGCTGATCCACTCGGACAGCATACACGGCGACGCCTCTGCACGACAGCACACATGTTTGCTTACTGCGCCGTAAAGGTCACAAGGTCTTGTACACACCCACAGGAAAGCCTGAGGCAAAACTTGTCTATCAGAAGAGATAAAGGAGAAATGACTAATTCATAATGCAGAAAACATGCACTGAAGAAACCCAGGGACTGTCTGGCAGCGTGCCGCTGCAGGATCGGTAGGCACATTGATAAATCTTTTGCATAATGATGCACAATGAGTACACATGAGGTTCACAACACATACAGAGCAACTGTTCAGACATTTCTGAGATTTTCTCAACACAAGTCCATGCATCATCGCAAACACGTTGTCCTATTATTTCGACTCTAAGCATGTTTGCTGTGACGAATCCACACACCAAAGCAATGTATGTCATCATTTTCACATTAGCCTAATTGTAATAAGCCTATTTGTTAGTGTTTTTAGGGTAGACATCGTATTCTGGCAATTACAGGATGAATTCGAATGTGCAGTTACTGTTAGGCTGCTGGAGTTAATAAAAGCAAAAATTAGTGTTATTGTAACAGCAGTGATAAAATCTACACATAAAGGGAATTGAGTTTAATTTGAGTTTTTATTAAACCCTGCAATATAATGGCTAATTTGTAAGGTTTAATTTATAGATAGATAATTATAGCAAAGAAGTTTCAGCTCTAATGGGCAACAATAATGGGACAAGTACTAAACTAGGCTGCACTAGGGTTAGGGTGTATCAAATGTTTTTCACAAATGACATATTCTCCAGTAACTCTGGTAACTTTGTACTTATGTGCTATATGAACACATTTTCAAGACCATTCCATTTCCGTAGTGTCCATGGTAGTAATTGATTATGTAATTTGAGAAATATTCTTGGAGATTTGTGTGTCTTCTTCTTCTTTCGGCTTTTCCCTTCAGGGGTCTCCACAGCGAATCATCACTCTCCACCTATCCCTATCTT
>CM074951.1:23346557-23352766 GCA_037577455.1 Pangasius macronema | reverse complement strand
CTCTGACTCCTGCCTCTTCCTCAGTGCCACTGTCTCTAAACCATACAGCATGGCCGCTCTCACCACTGTCTTGTACTCACCACTGTCTTGTCCTAACAAGCTTGGCTAGGTGATGAAAAGAATTTCACTGTAATGTATGTGAAAATAAAGGCTTCTTCAACATACTGTATTTACGGTATCAAACTGAGAGTTATTTAGTAAACCGTTAGGGACAGGAAGCAGCCAGTTAAATTTGTACATGCACAAAATAGCACAGTTTGCTGTCACTGTTGCTGTGCCTGTAGCCGTCAATGGTTAAAATCCCTAATGACACACATAAAAGCTTGCTGAGTAATGCCTCCTTCCTCGTGGGGAAACTTCAGCCCGTTAAACCTGCATGTGTCAGTGAGTTACAATCCAGGCACATCTATTAGATGCTAGGTGACTAAGACGCTCACCAATCTTCCCTTTTGTTTTCTCCAATTAGCAGCCTGAACCTCAAGGTGGCATTTGGAAAAGTTTCTAAAAGGCCTCAACAACGATCTAACTCCAGGTTTGTCTTTCATTGCTTTATCCCTCTGTTCCAAACAGCTGAATCATCCGGACAGCAATGGCACCTAATTTACAAGAGCTGTAAATTAGCACCGGAGTGGTTCCTGATCGTAAATCACAGCTGGTTGCATGGGCTTATCGCGGCTAGAGACACCTCCGGAGGTTTACACAAGGAATCCTGCTAGCTGTCTTGTTAATTAAACTGTCCAGGAACTATCGGAACGGAGATAAGGAAGCGAGGCTATACGCACCCTCCTCAGTCTCCTCCTGGGGTATGTCGGCCACGATATCGTCCACTGTGTCAGGAACCGTGTTGCACTGCTCTCCCTGAGGATTTGAGGAACACACAGCATTATCGTTAGATCGCAATCTGCGGTAAACAAAAGCAGATCTGTCTGTGAGCCCAAAAGCCTCATCTTCATTCCTACACCTCCCCAAGCGCAAGCACTCGTCCCAGTGGTGAGGCAGACACAAAACATCTGTATTCTGAGAGATGGTGCTGAACGCCAGATCTAAAAAAAGAGGAGCTGGGAAGAGAAGAGTAACCAAAGCCAGAATGGCCTAAATGCTCCTTTTGTACTTTTGGATTTGTGAGTAATACCCGTATGATTTTCAGATGTTGATGTTATGCTCCATGGTTGAACTTTCTAGAACAAATGAACTGTGCGTGACTCGGCAGTTCCAGCACACTCCGTCAGCATGTAACAGGGTGCAGCTGCTCACGCTAATGCACACAACAAATTAATCATCGCTTTAGCAATCACAAAAAAAAGAACCTTGGGAAAAAAATCACAAAGCAAACTACACACAGAATATAAAGTTTTCTGCACTTATGTTAACCCCTTATGTTCTGTTCACTACTTAGCAATGAACGTGCCCTAGAATTTTATTAGAAAATATTCAACACATATTTTTGTATCATACATATTATTATATCTAATATCTATCTACTAATATACAAAAATGTACAAAACTAAATACTGGCATTGGATCCAACTAAATTAGCATTATGGATATTTATGGATATTTACTCGTTTTAGCAAATAAAACATTTTCATTTGGCAAACTAACTCTTAGACATACAAATTAAGGATGTCTAATCAACCAGAACCACATCTGCCTAGCGAACTTGTCCTCTAAATAGCCAGCCATAGCCTCAAATGCTAACTCTCATAGCTTTAACAAATACTAAAAAAAACTACCTGAACCTTAAAGCTACAGTGCGTAGGATTTATTATTTTTTTGGTGAAAAATGAAAACAAATTGAAAACGATACTCTAGAACATAACACTGCTGAGGTGCTGTATGTTGCCCTGATAATCGTGTAAGAATAATCAACAGTAATTCACAGTCCTTTCTGTTAGCTTCGAATTAGATGGAAATTTTGAACACAGGCTTCATTTGCCAGCTCAGGCCCATTGAACAGCAGCGTGCCTGAAGGTAGTACAGCAAAAGACTCATCCCTGAATTTCTGGTGTGAGTGAATGCAATGCAGCAGGCATCATCCCAGAGAAGCCTTTCTCCTTAAACTGTCTTTGAGCAGTCGTGGCCTAATGGTCTGCGAGTCGGACTTGTAACCTGAAGGTGAACCTGAAGGTGGTGGGTTCGAGTCTCGGNTGGATGGGTTAAATGCAGAGCACAAATTCCGAGTATGGGTCACCACACTTGGCCACAAAGTCACTTCACTTCACTATCAAAGATAGATCATGATAATCAACCTAAAAGGTACACGTGCGCTAGTGTTACTCGGCTAACATTAAGCTTGAGATCAGCTTTAAGCTGTGTTCTGAGCTTGCAGAATAGTGAGCAATGGACTCGTTACACAAACATTTATACATTATTCTTAATTCTGCAACTGTGTTTCTGGTTCATTCTCTACACTCACAATGGCAGTCTGTAAAAGAGCTCCTGAAGATGAACATCAGGTCCGTTTATCAGATTTCTAAGAAAGTCTACTTACCTACTTTATATTTAAGCTACATTATTCCAAAACATAAGCTGATATTAGAGCTAACTGGCCAACATTAGCACGATAGATGGCATAATACCGCTTCTTCTTTTCTGATATCACTCCCGAAACATTGAGTATCAGCCAAAATCCATACCCACTCCATATATTTTCTTTAAAAAGTACTAAGCTTTAAAGTGATATTTTACTTTCACATAAAAACCAGTTGCATTGCAAATATAATAAATATAATGAAGTATGGCATAAATATATTAAAATTCAATCAGGCATCTTTATATGTCAACAATTACAGTTCCCAAAAATACAGGAAATTTTGATTTCCAATGTCCAACCCAACATTTTGGTGGCATCGGCCCGATATCGATCATCAGATTGATGCCATCTCAAATTAGCATGCCAGCTAAAAGACAAGCTCTTGAGGAGAGCGGAACAAAGTAGTCGAGTTTTCATATTCATTACTATTAGACACTAAAGTAAGCACCTTCCTGGCTATCCTCTCCACCAGCACTCGGGCCAGGGGTGTTATCGGGCCTCCTGAAGGGTCATAGAAGGGGCTCTGTGGGTGATCAAGGCTGGTGAGGGGCCGAATCCGGTCCTGAGGGACTGTTGGTTTGTTGGGAGACTAAAAGAGAGAGAGAGAGAGAGAGAGAGAGAGAGAAGAAAAAGAGTGAGTCATTTGCTGAATGCCATCTGCCAGGGGCTCCCACCTTTCATTTCCATCTGCATCGTTCATTCTCTGCGTAATATTCCCTCTCTGAGTGATTTATAGCGCTGCTTTCCTCCGAGCCACCCCGAGAGTCACCTGTTCGCTCCAGTCGTTCCGCACTAGCGACTTCACAGAGGGCTAAAAATCAAACACCAACTGTTCTTGTTTGCTGAAGTTTTTTACAAAGAGTTTTTGACCATTTTTTTTTTTTTATGGAATCAATTCTGCACAAGCCATCAGTGTGTTCAAACAGGAAGGAAACGAGTGTCTCCGTATTTGGTTTACCAGCAGGGGGCAGCGTCAGGGACGTCACGCCACGACAGTCCGCGCGCATGTTTACATGTTTACATGTTTACAGCACTGACATTTAAACAATTTATAAGCATCTAAATAACACAAACAGACCTGATTGTCTTACAGTTCATTTACTTATCTGTCTCTCTCTCTCTCTCTCTCTCTCTCTCTCTCTCACCCACTCCTCGTGTTCTCGTCTCTCAATGTCACTCACGCGCTCTCTCTCTCTCTCTTTCTCTCTCTCTCGCCTTCCATTATATTCCGGTTGTGTGTATATTCATGAGCAATAAACTAAAAGAAAATGCGAAGCACTGTGTGCGCACTCGTGTTACGAAACAATACACCTGCGCCTTTTCATTATAATCATATTAATCTGTCATAACGTAGAAAACCGACATATAATGCTTGCTAATACCTTACTTTAAAACATCAATTAAAAGATACAAACATTTCCTGCACACTTGTTTATCTGATTAAATTAATTCTGTGCTTTGTAGATTTAATAGTGAATTAATGCTGTTTGGAAACTAAGTAGGTTTTTTTAAATAATATTTACACACTTGAATGCTATAATCATTCAAAACACATTTCATAAAGTTGTTGTCATTGTTTATTTTTACGTAATTTTTCTAACCAATCGTGGACATACGGTGCACTCAGCAGACTGTACAGTGCCCTTATGCTATAGCATATGTAGTGAGTGAGAAGCCTTTTGAGATTCAGTGTACTTGTGTACTGGAGAAAGTGGGTTGAACATGGAGGATGGAGGACTGACCTCGTAGCTGTGTCCGCTGTCTGTCCCTGCGTCCCACGGCAGCAGGTCTTTAGTGAGTCTCTGCACCCAGCCGCACTCAGCCGTGCACAGATCCTCAGCGCTCAGACCAACGTTCCAGTCAGGACTCGGACCGAGCATGGTCAAAAAGGACATGAGGTGACGGGATCGGTCCACTGAGAACTCAGCAGAGGGAGCAGCATGACTGCAGGGGGGAGAGAGAGAGAGAGAGAGAGAGAGAGAGAGAGAGAGAGAGTGAGTAGAAACAATAACAGACCAAGACAAAGAAGTAGATATACAGAAAGGAAGAGGAAGAGATAGTGGCAAGAAAATGAGGAAAAGGGGAGGTTGATCCAAAAGACAATAAGCGAAAGAGAAGACAGAGAGTAGAAGACAGGCAGATCGAGAGAGAGAGAGAGAGAGAGAGAGAGAGAGAGAGAGAGAATGGAGACAAAATAAAGCAAAAAAGAATGACAGAGAGAATGAAGAAATGATAGCAAAAGGAAATGATGAAGGAAGAGAAGTGGAAAAACAGAGGAAACAAAACAAAGCCATGACAACGAAGAAGAGAAACAGAGAGGTGAATGGAGGGATGAGAGAGAGAGAGAGAGAGAGAGAGAGAGAGAGAGAATGGAGACAAAATAAAGCGAAAAAAGAATGACAGAGAGAGTGAAGAAATGATAGCAAAAGGAAATGATGAAGGAAGAGAAGCGGAAAAACAGAGGAAACAAAACAAAGCCACGACAACGAAGAAGAGAAACAAAGAGGTGAATGGAGGGATGAGAGAGAGAGAGACCAAGACCGAAAAAAAGAGAGAAAAATGAGAGAATAGAGAAAGGAGAAGAAGGAGACATGGAGAGGGAGACATATTAAGACAAAATTAAAACAAGTATAAAGAGAGAGAAAGAGAGAACAAGGCAGAAAAGGAAGTGAAAAAGAAAGAAGTAGAGGGTGAAGAGAGAGGTAGAGAGTGAGAAACAGAGAGAAGAACGAGAGGCCATGACAAAGAAGGAGAGAAGCACAGACCAAGACAAAGAAACATAGTGAGGCAGAGGAAAAGAGACGGATCAAATGAGTTATTAAAAAAGAGAACAAGACAACAAAGGAAAGAAACAGAGAAAAAAAGAGATAAAGAGGTAAAGAGGTAATGGAAAAGAGATAGAGAGACGAAAAAGAGGAGAGGGAGAAGTTAGAAAGTGGCAGAGGAAGGAAGAAAAAGAAACAGACCAAGTCAAAGAAAGAGATGTACAGAGAGGAGTAGAGGGAGAGATGGAGTGACAGAAACAGAGATGAAGAGAGAAAGAGACCAAGGCAACATAAGACAAAAAGACAGTGAGGAAAAGGAGTGATGGAGAGAGAGACAGAATGAGAGGTGGAGTGGTGAACGGGGATGATAGAGGTAGAGACAGAGCAAGACAAAGAAGGAGTGAAATGGAAAGGATCAAATGGTGGGACGGGGAACAAGGGACCATGATATAAAAAAGGAGAGAAAAATTAAAGGCCATGACAAAGAAGAAAATAAACAGAAAGAAGGAACAGAGCAACACAAGAAAATGAGCAGAGAAAGGGGCAGAAAGAGAGATGGAGGGAGAGACAAAAAGAGAGAATGACAGAAAGGAAGACAGGAGGATAGAGATGGAGTGATAAAAGGGAATGAAGGTGGAAGAGACAGACCAAGACGCAGAGAGTTAAGGAAAAGAAACGAAAGGCCAAGAAGGGGAGAAACAGAGAGGTGAATAGAGGGATGGAGGGAATGAGAAAGAAGGAAATCAGCAGAAAGAAGTGACAGAGCAAAACAAATGCAGAGAGCGACAAAAAAAAGAGAGAGAGAAAGACAGGAAGACAGTGATAAAATGGTAGCAAAAGAGAATGACGGAGAAAGAAATGAAAAAAAAAATAGTGGAAATAAAATTTCTCCAAGCCAACAGATGGAGAGA
>CM074951.1:23298552-23333165 GCA_037577455.1 Pangasius macronema | reverse complement strand
GTGTTGAGGATGCAGAAGATAGGGATAGGTGGAGAGAGATGATTCGCTGTGGAGACCCCTGAAGGGAAAAGCCAAAAAAAGAAGAAGATGACTAATCGGATTTGAGAATTCAAAAAAATTGTAATTGTATATAAAAAGGTATAAATTCTATAACAGCAGCCCCAACAATAGTTCGATATGTTATTGTTTCTATAGCAACAACTACTTCACAAGGACTTGTATGGTGGATGATCCATATAATATAACCATACTAATAAATGAAGTATACATCACGCTATTTAACAAAGAAAACATATCATAATTGATATTGAAACTGTTGATGCTTATTTAACATTGATGGAAGGAGTCTCCAGTGTTAGTGTTAGAGTAACAGTCAGTCAGATTTCCACAACAGGAACGTTTGAGACAGATGAGTTTGCACTTCCTGGTTTCCTGGTAATATATCAAGTTTCATTTTTTTTTGTCTTGTTAACATCTAGAGAGTGAAAAAAAGACAGGCTGCATTTAACATTTAACTTGCTTTGCTCTAAATGTAACTCTAAATGGATAGAAAGTACCACACGTTGTTCAAGAATGCTGTGGTATAAGAGGAATAAACTGCGTCTGGATGTGCGGTGTTTTATTCCTTGCATACTGTAGATTATGCTGTTCTGCCTCCAAGCGTACCAGAATTCATAACTGAACTTAAAATTAAACTTCATTATCATTTATATAACTGATTACACACTCCAGAGCATAACTATGGCAATGATGCAATGTTTTGATTAACAAGATAAAAGAAAATTAGAAGGATTTTTTTTTTCTGCAGAGGAAATGGAAGTTTATGACTTGAAGTAAAATGTTTTGCATTGGCCTCAGGATCTGCGACACCATCACGTTCAGCTGAGAAACAATGGGAATGGAGCTGGAATATGTGTGTTTATGGGAAAATGGTTCAAACGTTGGTAGAGGGAGAGAGAGAGAGAGAGAGAGAGAGAGAGAGAGAGAGAACACCATTCTAATAATAACTACCTCATACCGGAAACGCATCCAATGCCTTAATGTAATCTCTGGAAGACAAAAACAAACAACACCAAAGTAATGTGCTTGGTCTTTCTCTGAAGTACACACTCACACACACACACACACACACACACACACACACACACACACACACACACACACACACAGTCTCTATGTGTGTGGTTCCGTCTTGCTGCAACGCTCTTAAAAGGCTTTTGTTGTCAATGCTACAGTACGGCTAAAATAAGAAAATGGGACAATTACATAAGCCCACTTTCTTTTCCCTTTCCGCTTCTCCTCTTTGTTTTTGTCCCACATCTGCCTTTCTATTGCACAAAGCTCCAACCGAAAGCTGCTCTACTCTTCTCGACTCCTTCTAAAGCCAGCATTCGAGACAAAAGCTTCACTAGCTCTCAGCATCTGATTAAATACATAAAGGAAGAAACTTTAAAATAATTCCAGCATAAGTGCAGTCCTTCTTTTATTTTTTTTGGTTGCAGTGAAGGTTTGGTCTCTGGCTTCAAATTTAGACCAGGAATAAATCTGATTTATTAACAATATTGGTCTTAAGAGTACGGTGATCCAGATTCATTGGATATTATCATGGATTAACATCATAAATCTGAAACATATGGAAGCCAGCAGGCACCAAGTCTACATTTCAGAAAAAAAATGGTTCCTCTACTGTTCTTTGGATGATCTACCTAAATACATTCTTCTTGAAACTTTTTCTGGAAAGGAAACCTTCTGGTGTAGGGTTCTACTTCAAACTCTTGAAGGTTCCCCCAGGGGGACAAACCGAGGAACCCTTTAATGATGGAACAAGTAGGACTTCTTGAGACCCAAGCTTCGATGTATTATGTAAGGAATAAAACAACTGGAGGCATGCGCTTATAGAAAAATAATCAAGGTGGTAATAGTAACTCTGCATCATGTGGGGCCATATCACACCAACCCATTGTTGATTACTTACCTCTAACCCATCCTTATGGGTTAGGGTTAGGGTAACACTAATTAATCAACACCTTCTGACCAATCGGTTTTGAGTATTTCCTATCTCAAACACCTAATAATTAAGAAAATTCTTTAAAGGTAGTGGGAGAAACAACAGATCTTGATATGACCATGAGGACATACAGATTTGTGTGTATATTCTTATGTGTAATAACTCGTATACATATACATTACAGGTTGTGGATATACAAGGTCAGAAATAAAGAATATCCGAAAGACTTCTTTGTGTTCTGGGAAGTGTACACACGTGTTTCATGCCGATAAAACTCCTCCACTCCTCATCAGATGCTGACTGACCCTGCAGAGTTGCTTCATCAGTTTAATTGTCCCTAATCATTCGTAAGCTGGCATTTACGCTTGACACAATTTCACTAAGATTCATTAATCAACTCTTCCAAACAGCAGAAAGCCCAGACATCACCATCCGTGCCGGTGCTATCGTTTTCCCCGGAGGGCCGTGAGAGTTCGCAATTAAAACCATTCCTTTAGGTGAATTAAAAAAGTAGCGAGATAAGCCGTCAAAAATGCGTTTGGGTAAGAAACGTGTCGGCGGAAAGAAAGGGCATTCATCAAGTCGTGTTCCGAAAAGCTGAACTTTCTGCAGAGCAACAGGATCAATAAGTCCAGGAGCAAATCTAATCTTCTATGGGACTGGAATATATTGATCTGCTGTACATTAGGGAAAATGCATACTGGCAAAAACAGTTTCCTTAACAAGTTTTTCAAGATACTGATGGCAAACAGAGCAAAGTGTCATGTGTTCAAGTTCTGACAAAAATACTACGCATTCAAAAGACGCTTCGTTACGTCTAAAAAGTTAAATCTGTTCATTGCCATTCCGAGCCGCAAGAACAAAAACGATGAGCAACATGACAACCTGGCTTTAAATTAAAATTTATGTGACCGATTGAGTTGCCAAACAACGTTCCAGACGATGGTTAGGGGGGAAGGAACGAAGCTTTAATTGACTCTCGAAACGCCAACATCAATCTGTCCCCTCAATTAGAGCGGATTATTTGGCGCAGGCACGCTTGCACGCTGCAGCTGATTTCCCCGCCATTGTTGCTATATTCATTAGCTCTCGGGCATGACTCAATTTAATTAGGGCAAAAGAATTGGAATAATTGCAGATGTTGTGGTACATCTTAGCAACGTGAAGTCCGCTTCTCATTTGTGCTTCAGAAGAAGGAGTAGAGCTCCAGATGGCCCACATTTAGAGGCTTATTCCTCACTAATAAGGGCGGCCAAGGCTTTAAAGTTGATCTCAAAAATTCCGACTTTCCACTTCCAGGCAACAGCAGCTGTGCAGTTGTCTACCCCTCCTTTATAAAACATGATTAGGTTGTAAAAATCCATTTCCTTATTATTTTCATGCTGTTTGAATTGTAGGAATTCGCACCTGAAAGGACAACAAAGCAACGTTTTTGGAAACATCCTGTACTTCATATGGCAAATTCATTACCTTGATGCTCAGTTTCAGTAGCACACAGCTGAAAAGACTGAAAAGAGGATGAGGATGCCTGTAAATGCCTTGACCTTCACTGAAATGCACTTTATCCATGCCCGAGTCTTGCAATTAGTTTGAAATCCCACCGCCGTTCTCACAGAATGGACCTATTAGTCGGAAAAAATGACCCGATGGAGCTGAGAGGCCAAGACTCCCTCTGGAACAACTGGAAAGCTGCAGGTAACATGAGCTCACCGTTTCTCCATTTGGACGGCCGAGGTTCGATGCAACCCATAAAATCATCGCAAATTATATTACTTTCCAAATGCAATTATGCTGAAAATGTTCTCTTATTCCAACCGTTTTTCTTTTTCTGTGGGCGAGGGAATGTAAAATTACCACAGTTCGGTTGGTCCAGCTGAAAGTTTAAGCATTCATTTTAATGGGTCACTGAAATCGAGATGAGCTGCTTTAATGACACTGTTCGAGGCCGTAATTGCTCATTCTCTACACTGGTCTGTGAAGAGGAATCGAGTCGTAAAAATTTCCATTGTTCTAAATATACTAAACTTGGCGTGATTGAAAACTGCCCCTATGTTCAGCCCACATGCAACAGCACTGTGTAGCACTGATAAAGACTGTGTAGCACTGACAATCATTATAATAATATTACCTGCTGTAATACCACACTAGAACTTTGCTTCTGACTCATTGTAATTTTATGCATCAGAAGTGAACTTGATTGTAACCTATAAATGGCACTTTACTCTGTAAAGACATTGGCTCTCAACTCAAAATTGACCGGTATTGTACAGATGGTAATTGCCAGGTTCAAATGTGTAAAAACCAGCAGCTAAGGGTACCAGGCAAATGTAAGTTTGATCACAACTTGAGCATAATCACAAGCCATACGTTACTTAAGGCAGTGTAGAATTTCAGTTGCACCACAAACACACAAGGTACGTTGTAACTAGTAGCACCTAAACTGAGTGTAGATCAACATTTTGCCACACAAAGTGATGCATTTCACCATCACCAGCCAAACATAAACAGGAAATAGTGCTTCTACTGTATCAAGTTGTGTCGAGGAAAGTCGTGTCCACAGGGAAATGGTCTTACGTCTTTTTTTTTTTTTTGCAATCCAATACATTTACTTCAAGTTAATCATATTTTAACTGTAGACCAAAAAAATGTATGTCTATGTCCAGTGCTCATTTACTATAACTATCGCCCAAATGGATTTAACCCTTGCAGCAGCTCAACTACATGGTTACATACATTTAATTGCATACATGTGATTCCAATATACAGTATATGGCTCATAAATATAGTCTCCAGCTTCTCAAGGTATTACAATGAGTGTTTTTGACATACTGTACATCTACACTGGGGTGCTTTAAAGCGTTTGAAATACAGCTTTGAAATCAGCATTAAAAGCATTGATATCACAGAAAGGTACCACTACTCCTCATTCATAAGATACCAAGGTAAAAAGACAAAAGTTAGTAAAAAAAAAAAAGATAAAACACATAGCTAGGTTTTGACTTTCCACTCTTGAGATGATGAATGTATAATATTGCAGTCATGCCCCTGTATTTATGTCTGAGTTGGGCTAAAATGTGTTAGTGCACGGGCTCTGAGTCGCTAAACTGAAGTGATTTAGCACTGAGCTAGAGTTCGCTGGCTGCTGTCAGTCAGCTCTGAGCTAGATTTATCAGCAATTTAATAGCATAATGTGACAAGCATACACGGATAAATCCTCAGGATTTATTTCCCATGTTTAACTAAAAGAAAGGGTAAGAAACCTGAGTGGCTATGGCGCAAATTTTTTCACTAAAATATGTAGAATAACGTTTCAGAATAGGGGTGTAGGATGTGTAGTATATTTTATTTTGTATTTGTGTGATGATAGTTATAGAAGGTGACAGTCTTACAGAAGTCTTATAGACAGTCATGGTCTTGTCCTGTCTAATGTATATGGGAGACTAAACACCTAAAAATATTTGATTATAATTTCAAATCTAAACTTGACCCTGGTGGTCTAGCGGCTAAGTCTCCCCTGCTGTCGCTGCTGCGGCCCGGGTTTGATTCCCAGGCAGCTGAAAAAGCAACAACTGGTTCATTGTGCTCAATACCGTGTTATAGATGACAATCGATTACATTACTTTAAGACAACTTACACGAGAGTAAACATACTTAGTTGTATTTTTAAATCTTTTGCAAGTATTTCATTGTGTGCCTGTTAAAGGATTAAAGGTGTAAATGCAGTTTTTTTCCCTTCGCATGGCAGCATTGCTCATTTTAAACAAAATCGCTGAGTAGGATGTTGTACTTATTTGGCAGTCGGTCTAAGTTTCAAGTCTTAATCTGTTCCAATGCACTCATATAAATCCATTCTATTACCAGACGACATCAATAGGCATCAATAGAATTACACTACATTTTCGCTTATGTGCTATATGCTAAATGTATGCCTTAGCATTGGCATTCAGAGCTCAAGCTATGGTCTCTTCGAATCCGGGACTCTATAGAGATGCAAATGGCCTTTCCACTGTGTCTGTCATCTTGGCCTGTCTGAGCTGTTCAACTGCAATTATCTTGTCTTTCGTGCTCTCGAGGTCTAAGCTCACATAATGGGAAGTGATGCCTGAGGTGAGCCAGTCGAGCAATTAAGCCAGGGAGAGTTGAGGGACCTGGCAACCCACCCACACAGAATGTGTCACTCACAAATAAGTGTTTAAGTAAAGGGGAATCAGAAAGGGTGACTCAGTCCAATTCATGGGGTTAACAAGAACCTCAGACACTGGCAGAAAGAAAAACTAGTAGACTGTATCTGAAAGATGGTATTGTCTGAGGTCCTAACCTAAAAGTTACATTTCGAGGTAAAAGCATTGATTTGAAGGGGTGTGATCATGTAGGACTACAGGTATATACAGTTTACTGTTCTAAAATTTAATATTAATATAGTGCTATACTGGAACATGGCACTATGGTGGCGCAAGGGGTTGCATTGCTGCCTCATAGCTACCTGGCTTGATCCTGAACTTGGGTATGTGTCTTTGTGGAATTTCGCATGTTCTCCCCATGTTTCTGTAGGTTTCTATTGGGTTTTCTGGTCATAATACAATAGTAAAACAGGTGAAATGGGTCCTTCTCAGAGAAGGTAACACTAATCCCACAATTCTAGTTCAGAGAAAAGCAGAAAACCCATTGGATAGACCTGCTGCTACAGGTGCAGCTATACAGTATAGGTTTACTGTACAGGGTGTCTCAAAACTCTCCATACATAGCGGAAATTCATAGTTTTTAGCAAAATGTCTTCCAAAATTTTTCATACTTAGTTTATATTATATGTTTGTTTTCAGATAGGCTTTAAGAATGCCTTTGACGAAAAAAGAACGTATTGAAACGTATCATTCTCATTGCTGGATCGTAAGGTTGCAGTGGACTTTAACAGGAAACATGGCAACCACATCACACAAAACCCTGATGCCAAACTTCAAATTCAAGCAAATTCAAAAAGTCTGGAAGTGTTGCGGACCAACCGAGAAGTGGACGTCCATGAACATCCAATGACGAAGGCACATGGTTATGATGTTTGGGTACAAGGTTTGGTTAAAGGATAAAGGCAAAAGAAGAAGCACAGGAATACCCTAAACAAATAAGCAAAACTAAATAAATAAATAAATAAATAAAGCTATGAACCTGACGGACCTGCTAAAGCTTCATGTCCCCTACTAATAGTTTTTTAGGTAAGGTCTACTAATAGATGCCAAAACAGTTTCATTGTGCCTTGGCATAGATTCCACAGGTTTCTGGAAAGAGTGGAGTGATGAACACCGTCCTTCTCAAAGATATACACACAGTTGGTGTTTTGATGACGGTGGTGGAGAGCACTGTCTAACACGTCTCTCCAAAATCTCAAAATCTCCAAAATCTCCTAATCTTTGTTCGATAGCATTGAGATTTGTTGAGTGTAAAAGCCTTAGCACATGCATAATACAAATACATAAAACAAAAAAAGTTAATACACAATAGCTTTTTTTCAAAATATGAAGTCTTTGGGGTAAACTTACAGACAGCCTTTCACTCATGTCAATGTCGTTCAGTTTTAATGGCCTCCTACAGATAATAGGCGAGCTGTCAAGAAACTGTTTTAACACGAAGTGTTGTTTTCTAATGTTCTAGCAAAAAAACAAATTTCTGCAAAGCCATACAGAGATACTCTCTTCAACTGCTCTGATTTAAGGTTCTGAATAAGCCAATGGAGTTCTTCA
The DNA here is from genome assembly GCA_037577455.1 of Pangasius macronema. Classification (NCBI taxonomy): domain Eukaryota; kingdom Metazoa; phylum Chordata; class Actinopteri; order Siluriformes; family Pangasiidae; genus Pangasius; species Pangasius macronema. Next base: position 23,325,425 of record CM074951.1, on the reverse strand, counting down.
CAACTTTTTTTTTGCACTCCAAAATCAAATAACAGTCCAAAACAGTGTTTACTCTATCTCTGATTTTCTAAACATTGACAAAGTCATCTTCCAAACTACGCCTGCCTATTTTCTGGGATCTGTGATGTGAATTATGAAATGGGAAACTTCTTTTACCACAAAAATGACTCCAAATACCAATGCTCACCAAGTCATGTGGATTTTGTTGCCATCTGTTAAACAAATGAAACACATACAGTGCCTTGCATGAGTATTCATACCCCCCCAAGCTTTTATACATCTTGTAGTGCTACAACCTGGAAATGGAGTCGGAAATGGTGTGCGCAATTAAAGTGTCACATGATCTGAATATAATTACACCTATTCCTGAAAGGCCCCTGAGTTTATTAGAGAGCACACGTAAAGAAACAGCATCAAGAAATAAAAGTCCTGGTTAAAGCTCTGGAAAAGTATCAATCAGGCTTATGAAAAAAATATCCCAAATTTTGAACATCCTGTAAAGTGCCATTAAATCTACTGTTAAAACATGGAAAGAATATGGCACAAACATGACTTTGCTTAGTGGAGACCATCCACCAAATGTTAGTGAGCAGGTAGAGTAGATTAGTCAGAGAAGTAACCAAGAGACAATATGATTCATCACATAAAATCCAAATTAAGTCCATTTCAAGTTCGGAGGGGGTGAATACTTATGCAAGGCACTGTATGTTTTGATGTACAAAGGCATTTCAGTGCAGAATGTGACAATTCTTTCAGACCTGTAAATTCTTTGGGAATTTTTTTTTTTTTTCTTAATCATACGTGTCACTCGATGAAATATAAGGGTGGCGAGGTCAATCGCCAAAACACAAACCATGCATACCTCTTTGTTCGATAGATTTCTCTGGAAGCTTCAGTCAAAAGCCCAAATTAAAACCTGCCACTCTTTTGTTCGATAACACAAGCAACGGCCAGAACAATTAAAAATCCGTGTGTGAAGGAAAAATCTTTTAATCTTTCTGCTAACCGAATACAAGCTCACAAAACCTCAAGAGGAAAAAAAAAACGCCCAATCGCGTGGACTCTCGAGAGAAAACAAGTCCAAATATAATTGCGAGTTCATCTATTAGATTGCACTGCTGATGATGAACATCTTGAACCCTCATTCCCCCCAATTTGGAGAGAGAAATAAGGTATTATAAACCCATTATATTGCCATGCATTTTTATTACATCACCTTCTGGGACCCTGTGTTATATTCATTATCCTATTAAGGAGACAATTAGATCAGATATGTCATGATATCTGATAATGTTTATCACTGACACTGAACAAAGAGTTGGCTTGCTCAGGAACAACACATCAGTAGTGGTTATAGCTTTATGCTAATGACCGGGAGGGTGTGAGTTTGTATCCTTTGATACAGAGAAGCTGTTTAGACTCATGATCAAGCTCATGATTTACCCCTCAGTTGGTTTGGATTCAGACTCAATTGTAAGTCATTTTCAAAATAAAAGCATCATGAAACGTATGTAAACGTAACGTAGATCAAGCACAAGACCTTTATGAGATGCATTATACATGCTGAACACCCAAATGAATAACACTACGCATTAAAGAAGTAAAAGAAGTGTTGAATATTTAATCGTAATGGCTGGTTTGTTTGTTTGCCTTGCTCCATAGATTACTTGGCGTTTTTTTTTGTTTTTTTTTTAGCTCCGTGAAACACTCTTCTGTTGACAGATTCATTCCACCCAGATAATAAATTCCTTCCACAAAGAGCACCAGTCGAGAAGAAGTGGACGAGCGGGAACAAAACCACGAGATTGAAGGAAATAAGATTAATTTAGCATGTATAATTTAGATTAGACAGGAACAAGCTCATTGATTTTTCATTCATAATGCTCACTTCGAAATTCATAATGTGCTCTTAGACGGATGAGAGACATTAAACGAAACTGAACCGGTATTACAAAATGTCTCACCCTGTTAAATCACTGTCACCAGCTCCATACCCGTGCAGGGTTTTTTTTCTTTTTCTTGTAGAGTATGTGAGGTTTCAACACTCACCGTTTGTTTTCTTCCGAAACAATTGTATTGCATCCAATACAATATCACAATATAATCTCGTTCTCTGTTATTTGAATCTATTAACTCTGACTAAATATCTGTTCGGGGGGAAACAAAAAAACTCATCCGTGACACAAACATACGCAATTTAAAAAAAGGCTTCTTGATGAGCTCGAGCTAATCGTTATGCTAAAAAGATCATTAGCTTATATTGCTATGCAAATACCCTGATCACTCATTCAGCTAATTTAATAAGGGGTGGAAATTTCGATTGTTTTCGTTCCGTGCGTAACCATGCAGATCGTTCCTCGCTGTCGCTATTATTATCTGCAAATGATGTCTGTGTGTCATCTGGCTCGGTGCTCGACACTCCATATGATGAATATAAATTGATTAGTTCTTGATCCCTGACACCTGTATTTGAATATGCATATCATATTCTCATGCCTCGCCTTGACAAATACTCCGACTGTAATTGGAATTGGAGTTAATGCTGAAAAAAGTGTAACAATATTCCATTGGTGAGGATAAATAATTGTAAATCTACCAAAAAACACAATGTTTCATAATAAAGTATGAAGTTAATATTCAGTACATGAATGAGCTCCAGAGATACAACCTCTGGCTATTTGTTACCAGTAATGTAGTTAACTTCACGCTTTATTGCATTACACAATCTTTTGAACGTTGGATTTGTCATCCGCAAACTGTATAAAAACTGACATGTTCTCACAGGGCATTATGGGAATACACACAGTCCAACACTTTAATGTACTACGACATCTTCATAAAAATGGATTTGATGTGTGAAAGTGTGACTTCTCACAATCACTGGTGGTGTAGTCAAACATTTTCGCCTTAAAGTCTCACAATATAAAACCTAGATTTCAGTAACTTTTATTAATTATGGATGATTCACTAGCTACAATGACTAAATACATTGCTAACAAGAAAATCCTAGCAAGCAGAAAGAAAAAAAGAGAATTTTACCATAAAAATCCTAAAGTGTGTTGGTGTACGAGACGGCCGTTTTTTTTTTCCCCGCCATACAACAGTACGAAAATGGCAACCTTTCCCCTTCTGTGAATTGCCTTTTCCTCTGGGGGGATTTTATTAGCGTTTAACTTGACCTCTGCTATAGATGATAAAGCAGTAAAGCGTAGTTTTCAGGTGTCTCTATATCACCAAGGGGTCAAAAATCTTAAATGCTACAGCTAAACCATAGATGTTGGCACATCTGTAAGCAGGAACGATGACGAACATTAATCTGGATGCACCAGTGGATCCTGAAGGGTTAACGGATCATTAAAAACATTTGGTGTATGCCCCAATTGCTTTGTAGTCTCGCTCAAATCCTAATCCAGATCCTGATCCAGTTAATTAAGGCCTCTAAAAGTATCTGAATATCAGAGCTAGAACTAGGTATGGGAGATAATTGTTTATACAATGAATCAAAATGCTTTCTTGAAAGATTCTGAATTGATGAAAAAAAAAACAAAACGATTCTTTGCATTCTAATAATTTTTGTGTCAAGTTTTGTTTGGAAAAGAAAATTTAACCGGTTAAAACCTTCGTCACAAGCCACATAGAGTGATGGTTAATATGAAATAAAGAGGTTTTCTGAATTGATGAAAAAAATGTAAGAATCGATTATTAAAAGCACAGTTCAAAACAAACTTTTTCTTTTAAATTGGCCAATTTTGGAAGCTGTGTAGCCATGTCATTGGAGAAGGCAAAAGTCACCTTCTTTTTTTTTAAAACCTGACATTTGGGATCATGTTGGAGGTTTTCTGAGGTCAATGGTTAAAAAGAAAAACAAAAAAAATAAAGAGCATGAAAGGCTTATGCAATTCGCAAGACCTGCTACACTTTGTCAACACAACCAATGTGACAAATCACATCAGGCATTTCCACCAGAGCTAGCGTTATCAGGAAAACCTGTTGTGGCTAACGACAGAATGCTTGAAAAGGACCTTGTGTGGAGGTTAGCACCTAACTCTGATAGGGTAAAAAAAGATAACTAAATCTATTGCTAAAGATCTGTGTCCTTATACAGTTGTAGAAAACCAAGGCTTTGGATTTCTTGGAACAAAGGTACAATACACATCCTGGAGCTTCTTCACAGACACGGCCATACGAATGCTGTACAGAGACTCAAAGGCTTGAGTAATGCAGGTCGAGTGGCAGTAACCTGCAATTCCTGGATGTCCATTGGCATAGTGCGCCAAACGCAGCATTAAGGTAACTACAAATTTACATAAGAGGAAACAGATTGAGAGGGGCTTCAAAGGCAATATGTCAAAAACATTGCCAAGATACCTACCTTCGTTAATGGTTGTGAACTCCAAAAGTCATCTGTCAGGCTTGACGCAATAGAGTAATACTCAAGATAAAAGAACAAATATCAATAATTTATTTGTCTACAACCTGCTCCGTGACCTTGACGTTTTCGACCGCAACCTCGTCTGACCGAGGACGTGGTTTCGACTTCTTGTCCTAATATTCTATATGACTGAAGTGAGTCTACTCCTCTAGAATACCGGCACAATTCTATGCACAAACATTCATTTTTGACATGACTTTAATACCTTCCTGCTTCTAAATAATGTCTGAGTAGGCAGCACTTAATATGTTCTGGACAAACAAATAACTACATCATGGAAAAATGGATATGCCAAAAAAAAAAAAAGGATGACTGAGACAACAGGCAGTGCTCCAGACAGGTCATCCCTTTTTTTAAAGCAAATTTAGAAATGTTCCAGACAAACTGCTGCTGGTGAGTTAGCATGATGTTAGACTGGAAACAAATAGCATCTCGCTGATTCAAAGAACTGAGAAGGAGCAGTGCTTTAAACACAATGGTGATTCCATCAAGCTTGAAGGATGCATGAATTTAGGAGTTAGAAGCAAATTGGGACAGATTTGGGGTCCAAGCACCAAACCTGTCGGAATGTTCTTCTAGGCCTGAGAAATATGCTGAAGTGCCAAGGTGCCCATTACCAGAGTGGCGCAACATCAGTCTGCGCCGTCTATCAAAGCAAACTGCAAGAATGCAATCAGAAAGTGGAACCCGACAGGCTGGTTATTAATAGATAACATTCGCCAGTAAAGTTCCTCCTGCCTCCATGCCCTCAGGTGTTCAATTAATTTGCATTCCGGTTACAAAAAAAAGGAAGAAGTGGTCCTTGAGATGCACAGCTGATAAATGAAGAAAGAGGCAATAAATTATTTGTAAGCCCACTAACAATAAAGTGAAACCAAAACAGCAAAACTGTAGCTTCCACTCTTCTGTTTCTATCCGTAAAATGAGGTTCCTAAGTTTTCTACGTACATAAGATGTTGCGAGATGTTTCTTCTGGAAACTTTTTCAAATGAGAAGCTTCGAAGATTATGAAATCCTCCATTAACAGATATTTTTTTTCATTATAAGCAGATCCATCTCCTCTCCCAGCTTATTAAAATCTTTACATATGTAAAGTAGCTTTGCTTCTATTTAATTACATTTCAATACTTGCTCGGACAAAGTTTCTGAATGATAGTATTGCTAAAAGCAAGTGGAAACACTATTGAGAGGATCCCAGCTGGTATTATTGCCTGCTAGTTTGGGAACTGCATTGCTCTTGATGAGAGTAGTACATACTGTTTAGGTCATCAGTGGACATGAGCTTCACCCTCTCCAGGACATTAATATCAGACAGTGCCTGAGGAGGATATTGTGGATGATCAAAGACACAGCAAATAAACTTCAGCCTTTTCACATTTCTGCCTTCTGGCAGATGGTACTGTGGTATTGAGACATGCAGAAACAGACTTCCTAAAGGCCACAAAACCACTGAAATTTTCATTAATTTATCTTAAGTAAGCATTGATCCAAGCCTTGGTGGTGGTGGATCAAGAACCTATCCCACAAATACTGGATGGAAATACCCCTTGGAATACTAGGTGGGAATACACTCTGGAAGGGACGTTGTATTAAACTGGCCTCAGAAATATAAAGAGAATACAATGTGCAAGAGGTTATAATGACAAATCCAAAACACAATCCAAAATCAGTCTCAAATGAGCAATGGTCAAAGACAGGAATTTCCACAAAAATACAAAGAAAACATATCCAAAGAGTAATAAAATAACAGCAAGGGTCAAAACACAGAAATAAGTCTCAGGACTTACACAGAATAAAGAGTTGGCAAGACTTTGCATTGATTAAGAATTTGAACTGGGTTTATACAACCTATTCAGAGGAAGTTGAGTATGTGTAGAAAAACATGTACTCAGAACTCAGATACTCAGAAACAATCCATCTACTGGCGTGTTTTAAGGAGGTGGTTGAAAGCTGGAGAACCCATGCAGACACTGGGAGAACGTGTGAAATTCTGCACAGGCAGTAACTCAAGCCCAAAATCATACAACTCATTCTGAAAACAAAAAGGTCTTGGAAGATCTTTCAGAGGTTATTGGGTTTCATTGGCGGAAACCATAAGAATGCCTCCAGGAACCTGGAAGGTTTTTGAAAGCTTCCTAAAGCTTAATTTAATTAAGAAATCCTGTTTACAATGCTGTCTTTTTTGTTTTCTAGACTGCTTGCTAGTCAAGAACCTCTTACTGTTCTGAAAAATCAAGAACATTAGAAGTTCATTAAAAGTTCATATGTGTGCTATAAACACTTACTAAGGTTTTTATAGCACAAAGATTAAGGTTCCTAATTTATGAAGTAGTTCCTTTGTAGTAGTTGCAACAGTGCTTTAAACACAGTGGTGTCAATCAAGCCTAAATTTAGGTGCTAGAAGTTAATTGAGACAGCTTTGGGGTCCAAGCACCAAACCCGTCAGAATGTTCTTCTATGCAGAAGGCCTGAGAAATGTCGCAATCTGCTGAAGTGCCAATATGTCCATCACCAGAATGGTGCAATATCAGTCTGTGCTGTCTATCAAAGCAAACTGCAAGAATGCAATCAGAAAGCGGAGCCCGACAGGCTGGTTTTTAATAGATAACTTTCCCCAATAAGGTTCCTCCTGCCTCCATACCCTCAGGTGTTCGATTAATTTCCATTTCAGTTACAAAAAGAGAAGAAGTGGTCCTTGAGATGCACAGCTCATAAATGAAGGATGAGGCAATAAATGATTTTTAAAGTCAATTAACACTAAAGTGAAAACTAAACAGGGAAGCTATGGAGATGCAGCACTGTTACTTTTTTTGAAATGAGAACCTTATAAAACAGATTATAAATTCCTCCAGCAATAGATGGAAGTGTTAGAATTATAGCTAACTGTCCCATTATAAGAAGATCCATCTTCATCTTATATGTTAGTAAAGCTATTAATATGTATTTACTTCAATTTTAATACATTATATATATGGCCAAAGGTACATGGACACCTGACTGTTACACCCATAATTGGTTCTTCCCAAAACTGTTGACACAAAGTTGGAAGCACACGATTGTATAGGATGTCTTTGTATGATGTAGCATTACAATTTCCCTTCACTGGTATTACGAGGCCCAAACCTGTTCCAGCATGACAGTGCCCAGTGCACAAACAAGCTCCATGAAGACACGGTTTGCCAAGTTTGGAGTGGAAGAACTCTGGTGTCCTTGCACAGAGCCCTGACCTCAACCCTACTGAACACCTTTGGGATGAACTGGGATGCGACTGCACCCCAGGCCTCCTCACCTAACATCAGTGCCCGACCTCACTAATGCTCTTGTGGTTGAACGGCCAAAAATCCCTACAGCCACACTCCAAAATTTAGTTGAAAGCCTTCCCAGGAAGACTAAATCTGGAATGCGATGTTCAGCAAGCACATAAAGGTGTGATGGTCAGGTGTCCACAAACCTTTGGCCATACAGTGTATTTCAAAACTTGCTGTAACAAAGTTCATATGAAGAATAACAACCACAGTTTGCATCAGTCCAACATAGGGAAATGATCAATTTTGTGGTAAAAGCACAGACAGGACTTTGGATAGAATAGCACCGTTAACACTGCTCTTTAAAATATCCTGGCTGTCAGGCTGCGCTCGACCTTCTGAACTCACCACTGAGGCTTCCTGCCTTGCCATAAACCTGCATCCCACTGTGAATGTGTGCGCATGAGTGTATGAGTGTATGTGTGTGTGTGTTATCTCTTTTCTCATCAGAGAGAGCTCTAGGCCTAGATTAAGTCATCTACTTTTGACTATAATAGTGCCATGAGAGGCCCAAAATGATGCAGGACTGCAGGAAATGGTTCCAATTTGCTCATTTGTAGCAATTATTTTCAGCAATGTCACACTTAATTTCTTCTCACACCAGCTCCCCCCACTTCACACGCACACTTTTTTAAGCTCTTGGATGTCGAAACATCCTTTCTGCTTATTGAATTTCAGATTTATTCAGGCAGTTTTTTTACTCCTTGGCTATTTAAAAGTGTGATTATTTCTGAGTGAGGCTTTAAAACTAGTCTTTTATGTCCCTGTGCCAGCAGCCTTTCCAACTGCTTCCTCTCCCAGACCGAAGCCATCACAATCCGTTTTCTGCATTTAATACCCTGTGGCATCCTTCAAATTCCGTCCAAGTACTCCACCTAATCAGTCCGAAACTCTGCCCCAGGCAGGCTGGGATGTGGTGAAATTATCATTAGCTATGGTAACAAGTATGGAGAACTGTAATTACTAATGTTACCCAAACAGCGTGTCTTTATTGAGAACACAGTTTACAAAATAGGACACAAGTGAGACATGCTGCATTTTGAAGGGCAAAGAATCTCTGTTTAGATTTGTGTTTAACGTCTCACCCTTGCTTCAGTCGATAATATCACCTGGGTACTGTAGATTTATACCTAAGGCTACGTGTTTCGCTCCCATTCATTTCCAAATATTCCCATATGTTTTCTAAGGGATGGGGTGAGCTCGCAACTGTCCCAGTTCCATCATGCTCATAGAGCACACAGATTTGGCCCTATATACCCTAAATTTGTCATCCTTGAATGTCAGTGTTGTGTCATGCTTGGACATGAAGAAAAGTCAAAAGTCAACCCCTGCATCTGGCCAACAACCTAATCATCAGCTTTTACACCAAGTTATATTCATCCATGTTCCCACCCTAGTGACACTGCACAATAAAGCACTCCTATTGGTCAATGGGACTAATATTTATCCAAGGAAGTTACGCTGCTTACTTAATAACTTCTTCAAAACTGAAATGTCTCTGGGTGAGGTTCAACTCTGAGCCTGAGATCAGATAAACACATTTAAGAAGCAAGCTAATTGAGTTTAATTACATTTAATAGCAAAGCTATCAGTTTAACGACATTGTTCAGTCTTGAGGTGGAGGCGATGTTGCTTTTAAATCAAGTAGCATATTAAATTTACTACCCAAGTAGCAGTGTAGTGTTGATAACTGATGCATCATATATTTTTTTTTAGTATGCACATATATCTAATCTATCATGTTTAAGGATAAGGATAATGATAAGGACAAGGACTTTAGATGATTGTGTGTCTTGGTAATAAAAAACGTTTTTTTGTTTAAGATTAGCTAAAAATATAGCATTGATCATGTTTGTACCTGTATAAGTTAGGATTCGTTTGCTAGGTAGCTTGTAGTATAGCATACAATCTCAGGAAAAAAAGATTTCCCTCAAGGGTTCTTCGGCTGGTTAACATTTCTAGCTTTCTACTTGTAAACTTTTCTGAAAGGGTCATCCTTTGTTGTAAGGTTCTCTATACAACCTTTAAGGATTCCTCCAGAGAGGCAAACTAAAGAGAACCCTTTATCATGCTAGATGGAGCCTTTTTTTTTTGAGATTGTAGCTATATCCCATTCAGGTAGGCTATTAGCACTAAATCTGAGCTTATCTATATTCACATCTTTGAGAAATAACAGTGCTGCTGAAGATTACAGTGATCCAAGAGCTGCAGCTTGCACCAAGTGGCAAGAAACAAGCAAAACAAACAAGCATATAACAATAAGAATAGTTCAAGAAACCATGTCGAGCACTGGTCATCAATCACCTGAAACACAGACAAGTACAAATACACACTCAGTCAGAGAAAAAGCGCTGAGGGTGTTTTCAGAATTGACAGTGAAATTCTCTGAGTTCAGGATTCAGACCGTTCCTGAAGGTTGTCAGCATGATATGGGCAAAAGATGTATAAATGGTTATATATGGTATAATGTTATAATAATTGATATACAGTAAAATGCCATATAATTGGTGATATACAGTATTATAATGCCATATACTCTATATAGCTAAAGGTTTGTGGACATCACACTCGTACGTGCTTTTTGAACATCTCATCCCAGATTTATTCTCCGTTTGCCGTTATAATAAGCTCCACTCTTCTGGGAAGGCTTTCCATTAGAGTTTGGAGCGTGGCTGTGGAGATTTGTGTTCATTCAGCTACAAGAGCATTAGTGAGATCAGGTGCTGATGTTGGGTGAAGAGGTCTGGGGTGCTCCTATTAAATGTTTATCTGAATGCTTGCCATATATTATTCATATAATCAGCATATTAGACTTCTATTATTTGTCATTTTTAGATTAAATTTAGTCTGCATTTTCTATCCCTGATTTTTTTCAAGCTCAAAGGCAAGTGCTTGTGTTTAAAGGCTAGTGAAATTCTAGTGAAAAACACCTCGCTTCTATTCCATAAAAAAATCTGGCAACCTCGAAGGAGTGAACTGCATAAAGGTAATTTGCATAATCTGATTACATGAAATTTTCCCTGTGTAAATACTGATATACCTTTTGGTTGGTAATCACTGAAGCAAATTGCATGCTGTACATTTCATTTTTGTCTAAAGTCATCCTTTGTTGCTCACCTACCCCTGCTCTCTTTCACCTCTTTATTCTTTTATGGAGTATGTTAGCCTCCCGGCTGTCAGTCATCCAGCTCCTGTGTGTGCGTGTGTGTGTGTGTGTGTGCACGTGTGAGAAGGTGACAGTGAAGACACATGTGTATGAAACCTCTATATGAAGACATGCCTGCATGCTGGCATCGAGGTCCTCACCCTGAGTTACAGGAGAATACTGACAGGAGCCGAGCGCTCATTTACATCAGGAAAATCGTAGCAGCAGAGAGCGCCTTATTGAAAACAGATTTATGAGCATTCCCTCATGAATTGGAAAAGCAGGGTGCATAATGTGAGTGTGTTTTTGTGTGTGTGTTATTGCCGGGATATGAAGCCTGTAGCGGATACGGGAGACTCGAGGGACCGGGCCACATCGGCTGAATCTTATTACAGGAATATTTTGGCTGCACAGCTGGAGCGAGGATCCTTTCTGAGCACAATTCATGTTCCTGTGGGGATTGAGAAGAGCACCATGTCTGAATACACACCACTATTCAGCTGAGATACGTCAAGGCATTGTCATTTTACACAACCGCACAGTCACACACACAATAGGGGGGTTGGTGCTTTCTGTTAAAGCCTCTTCTGATGTAGCTCTAAGCATTTTTACAGTATCAAATCAGCATGCTTGACAGGTGGCAATATGTGCAGAGCTATACTGCAATCTGCCATCAAGTGTGTGTGTGTGTGTGTGTGTGTGAGAGACTAAAGATGCGCCTTCATCACACACAGAAACATGAGAGCGTCCTGAAGGATGCTGTCGCATGTTTGCCTCGCTACACTGTTCACTCCTTCGCACCAATGCAATTTCCTCTGAAATGGATGAAAGGATGGCAATGAGAGTGGGCGAGTTTTCTCTTGGTCTCTCCATAGCACGTCTCTCCGAAACGAATCCTCAGAGGGATACGGCGAGGCAAGACGGAGATCTCAAGGATTTGTTTAGTAAAGAGGAGAAGTGGTATGTCAGCATTTGGAGACTCTTGTGACACAGAAAGAAATAGAGATGTCGATCACACTCAAAACAGACAAAGCCAAACAACACCATGCGACTTCGGGCCCTGAGTTCATATTTCGCAATCTATCTTCATCCATCATTCTCCTTTAACGTCCTCTGCTGATCTCCTGCGCTGAAGAAGATGAAGTGTTTATACTCCCCAGGTGTCGACTGATTTCCTAATAATGCAGACATTCAGTTCCGCCTAAGCTCGAAGCTGTAATTTCGAAACGCCGAGGCTCTGATTTACTAAAGGCTTGCGAGTGTCGAAACGCACACCAAAAACATGCAAGCTGAGCATTACGTCTTCCACATGAGCAAAGTAATATGCTAAAATGCTAAATACCCTGTAGAGGAAATCAATTATTCCATTCCAATAATCTTCACCCGCAGTGCAATTTATTAGGCCTGTAATTAATTCTCAAGTCGATTTCCATGTGCAAATGTATATGTCTGAAAAGTATTAAATTTGTATGTAAAAGCCTCTTTCCATGAGTTGAAGATAAGAATATATGACTTGGAAACATTTAATAATGAGAAAGTTTGCTTCATATTAGATATTTTTTTTAGATACTTTTATTAGATGAAAGATTTTCATTCATTTTTTTCCTTATTAACATAATGTGCACTCACATCTACTCTCTTTTATTCATTTATTCATATCGTGTATTGAGCAGATTTTCACTTTACTCTTCAGGGAGTTTCTTTCATAGCTGAACTTGCCACGGCTACTGAGAACATTTAGCATGCACAAGCGTAATTCACTTACTGTTTCCTCCCACAAATACTCCTAATTCATGCATCTGTTGTGTTCACTTTGTGAATCTCTTGCAACACGGCCACTATTACCGCATCTCATGTGCAAATTAACACTTGTAACAGACGTTTTGCTTTCTGTTTTGGTCCTGTCTCCACCCTCCCCCCTTCCTCACTTTAGCTTATTACCTGATTGTTTTGCATTAGCCCTTGATAATTTTGTCTGTTTATACCCTGTTATGTCTGTGTGAAGTGTGATGCATCTCTGAGGCTTGTGTTTCTGTGTTCCTTTTTATTTTTGACATGCTTTTATTCCCGTTTTTTGGATTTGCTCTAGTAAAGACTTCACCAGGGATCCACGCTTGCATACTGCTGACCAGACGTCATACTAAAAGTTCGACGTCTACATTCAAGCAGAGTTGCTTTTGTTTACGCAAAATAAAATGACCTTTTGGATGGCATGGTGGTGCAGCTAGAAGCACTGCTGTTTCACAGCTCCACAGTCTCCCGGCTGGCACGAGTTGCTTCCAGGTTCCCCGGTTTCTTACCCGTTCCAAAAAACATGCTATTGGGCAGACTGGCAACCGCTAAATTCCCCTGGGTGTGAATGAGTGTGTGAGTGCATGTGTGGTATGATGGACTGTCCTCCCATTCAAGGTGTGTACCCACCTCTTGCCCAGGACTGGCTCTGGATTCACCAGGATTGACCAGGATAAAGCGCTTACTGAAGATGAAGATGACAGTTGATATCACAAATAAGAAATTAAAGACACTACTTTTTTTTATATTGTCTTCTTTGAAACAAATATGTACGGAAAACCAGTCAGATGCCGCTGTGGTTAAATTTAGGTAAATTCCAGAAGACAAAACATTAATTTTTAGCCTAAATTTTAGTTTTAGTTTAAGTTTTAGTTTATTTTTGTATTCTTCGAACTACTATAAGATTTCCTCAACAACTAAAAAGGTGATAAGAGATGATAAAAGTGACTGTTACAACTAAAAAAAAGTGTAGTTAATAATCTCCAATGCCTTCATGGATAGATCGAGATAAAGTCAAGGGAAAAACTGATTCAAATATGACAAAATGACTAAATACTAAAGGATTGTGCTTTTTCCTAAATGAAACCTAGACCAAAAAACTAGCAATAACCCATATAACTAAAATTAGACTACATTTTTTTATTAACAAATCCACGTTAGTTGTCAAAATTAAAACTCTAAGCTTCTAAGCTTGTCTCGACACACTGTTCAAGTCCCTTAACAGAATCTATTTCATGATTTACACAAGGAATACCTGAGAGATTACACACACCTGGCTTGCAACACGGCTTGGAAATGAATTTGATTCGATCTGGACACATGGCCACCAGGTGCGGCTTGAGAAATAATCACCCCCAGTCTCACAATGAGATGTCCAGCTCCTGCGAGACGGAGGATAATTCCTCATCAGTGCAATAACCTGTTCTCATAGCAATATTTGGCATCCTAACCTCTGGATCCACCGTGTGCCATACACAATTAAAGCTCGTGTTTCATATTACACAAGAAGCCTAAGGGATCTCGAGAAAAAAAAAAAAAAAAAAAAAAAAAAGAATTACCTGTCCAACAGATTACGGTGGCCGATACTGACATGACCTATCCGCTTTGGGGCTTTTCATATCACTATCTGCGGACACACACAAACACACACACACACTTCTCTCTGGGTTAGGATGCTCATGAGAGCTTGAGCTTAGTGTTATTATTATTGGAACAAAGTCCTCTATGAATGTTTGGGATTTCTGTGTAATCCGCAAGCTTACTGAAGCCTGAGAGCTACACACTACTACTACTACACACACACACACACACACACACACACACACACACACACACACACATACACACACACACACACACTACACTACTGTAAACTGTATACAGAGCACTGTTGAAGTCTTGATTCTGATTGGTCGGAAGGTGTTGAATTTCGCTTTGTAACAGTCAGTAGGTTTTCCACCATGAGCAAGTCTTCAGAGGACTTCTGGGTTCCACAGAAACATTAATAATTAGAAAAATTAATCACTGACAGAACAGTTCAAGACAAAACACGTGAGGAAAATAATCAAATATGTGGTGGCGGCGGTGACATCATCACACCGACCCATTATTATTTTCCTATAACAGCACACCCCCAAGTGTTTTCTTAGTTACTACAGAAAAGGACAACATCTGTACAACTGTCCCACCAAACACTTATTATTCTTCACTGCAATACACTCCTCACTTGTGTAACTTAACACTACAGGTCTTATTAATTGTCTGTTCTCACTTCCTAATGAGAATTTAATCATACAGCAGTTAAGCTTGTAGATAAATAAGGCTCATAGACAGTGTTAATTTAATTTGTAAGACAAATGTATGTGTGGTACAAATGTCTAATTAGACTGATCAAGATCTCAGCCTTTTCCAATTACTTCCTGATTTTTTTTTAAAGGATTTCTCATTTTACTTAGACCTATTCCTTAGTTACATAGGATGTAATGTTTATGTTCCTCTATAAGCTATCTCAAGTAGCTTAAAGAAAAGCATTCAACAACACAGTCTGTGTTGGTGATAGGACAATATAATCAAAATATCGTGATGAATGATGCCACAATACACTTTCAACACGGATCAAACAGATGGATGAAACTCACAAGTTAACACTTATTCAGGACGTATTAAAGCTGTGTCCCAAACTGCATACTACAGACTAAATCAGAGGTATTCGACTAAAATTCGCAAAAGTCCAGTTATATAAAATTATTAGATTACAAAGCCAGGATAAGCGACTGACATGACTGAATGGTGCCCACAGTTACCTTTTAATGCTTGACCATTAATAATTAGTTCGTGGCTATAAATAATAGACTCAATTTGAAGTGGTAATGTCTGGTTTTGTAGTGGTGCTTCACGTTACCACTTTTGGCCAGTGCCTTAAACCCTAAACAGATGAGGCATCTGTTTTTGAATTTTTAATTTGAAGAATAAATGCATACTTCTCTGTCCATTCATCTTTAAGTATTCCGCTCTCGTCGTCAACTTTTTTGAACAAGACATGTTGTCAGTTTGCTAATCAGACCACCAAGGGCAAGTAAACTAATCGAATCTGTAATCTTCTCATGCCCTAATGTCTCTAGCATGTGTAGCTAGGATCTGGTCTGATAAGCTGCCTTCAGCTAAATCATTTACATAAACGCATGTGATCGGCTGCACCACAACAGAGGATCTGTTACAGATCCAGCATTGGTTCATGTTTAGAAAACTAAAGTCGCCGAACCATGGACAGTTTTGTTTTCCATACATTTGTCTGCTCTGCTACAGAATTTTTTTTTTTCAAAGAACTCGGTTCGATCTGCTGGAATACTCCATACTGTGGCCTACCAGTTGACGAACGCTGCACTAAATAGTGTACTGACCTAAAATAATACAAACTTTTCTTTTCCCATCAGAAATTCGAGGTATAAACTCCAGTGTTTGTGCAACAGGACTTTCACATTCCGATTCTGATTTAATTAGCGCCGCATTTCTTTAGACTACACATTAGGGAACACAGCCAAAGAAGAGTTCACAGCATCGGTGACAGAATGACAAGAAGGCCTGCAGAAAGCCTCACAGAATTCGAGCTTTCAGCAAAGAAAACAAATCTTCAGCCACAAAAGGGCTCCAGACACCTCACTAAACTGTCAGCTCTTTTTTTCCCCTTCGTTCTTTGGTAAAGTTGTGTCTGTCTGAATCGTAGCCAGAAGAAGCATTAGTCTTGTTTTTTTGTTCTTGCTTGTCTCTACAGAACGGCCAAAGCTGAGCTGACAGACCTCCCAAAAACCCGCCAGCCATGCTGAAATGAGGCGATTGTTCCGCCGTAAACTGATGAAAAGCATTTTTCGGATACAACACAAGCAGCTCAAACCCAAACAATGGTGGCCCGTCCAGGCTACAGGAGTCCGGAGAGAATGGCTGCAGTCCAAGCACTGGTTAGCTTGGAATTGTGGGTAAAAAAAAAAAAGCCTTACAGGGTATCTCTCTTGTCATTGCTTTGTTCACAGTTGTAGACTGAGGATGGTAAAAGTCCGACTCGTTTCGCTCTGCTCTCCAAATGGGCTTATTTATTCCGTTCAGCCTCTCTGCTGGATCAGCCTGACCCGCCTTAACCAGAGGAGAAACGTCGTCTAATGGGAGATGGATGAATTTTGGGTCAGCTGTATATAGAGTGGGTTTTATATAAAACAGAGTAATAAGAACTCTTCCACCTGGGCAAGACTCATTGATCTTTATTCATTTACATTTACAGCATTTAGCAGATGCCCTTTGTAGTCTCTATCAGTACCATATCCATGCTAGGACAGATAGGTCAGAGTCTAAGAATACCATCCAGATAAAGGTAGGTACAACAAGACTAGTGTAGGTTGCAGTGCTAATTAAGAGGTGACACAAAATGACAGCAATCTGGACCTATTTCACGATTAATGATCAAAGCAGATACAGCATATTTAACATAAAACTCAGTATGAAAATGTCATTTCTAGTAGCACACGGCAGCAACCAACACTGAAGCAAATAATATTAAAAATCCAAAAAATGTCTACAGATAATTCTAGGAGAGTGAAAATAACAGCTCTTAGCCAGTATGTTGAAACCAGCCACCATCAGTCATTGACAACGACGGCGCAATTCAGATGCAATGAAGACAAATGAACATATTTTTCTTACAATTGTACAGAAGCACTCTTCCGAGATGAACCAAACCCACTGTTCTCCACAGCAACCCTACTCAATCCAAGCTAATTAGCTAATGCACTTCATTTAAAATCAACCAATATAAAGATCGAGCCTAGTAGTTTAAGTGCATGAACGTGTGCATGTGCTATTTTCAGGGCCACTATGTAAACCGGCAAACCATAAACAGAGCTAAATAAAATGTTCCATCAAGTCTATCTTTGATTAATACTATGTAGGCTACTCTTTTGTGGTATTGTTAGTGGTATGGTCAATACCAATATTGACAAATTTCCAAAGCAGCAGTATTGGTACTGGTATGAAAAATGGTATCAATGCATCCTTGCATCCTATGCATCCTTAGATCTTTCTTTAAGTCTGAAAATTAACAGAAGAGAAATGATTCTCCTCATGTTGAGGTTTGTCTTCGTGCAGCACAGCGTGATCACTTTTGCATAGCCAAATTTGTAGAACTTTCAAAAGCATGCAAATGAGCTGCAGGTCATTTGGAAATAAGGAACAGAGAGACAGAAAACAGCAGACTGTGTTAATTAATTCACCAATGTCCAATCAATGCATCAAATATTTGCTTTGAAGACCAAATCTGTCAAAAGAGTGAAATACAATCACCACAACTTCAAAGAACATCATGATTTGTACTATTAAACATGTAACAGCCACTGAAAGAGCAATGCAGGGGAAAGAAAAACAAAAGAGTGTATTGGTTGGAAAACTTCTACAGGTGAGCAGTAATAAATTCTCAAACAGGATATACTTTTACACCAGATATTTAAGCAATTGCTTTGTGAACTTCAAACAATGGATTCATTTTAAATGCTGTAAAATGTAATATTTGTCATGAATGATACCAGTCTTTCATCTATAGGCTAAAGCTCAATTGCTCAATCAAACACTTATTTAAAAGATCTGACAGAGAAAACTTAATACACTATATGGCCAAAAGTATGTGGACTCGTGAACATCACACCTGTACATGGACCTTCCCCAAACAAAATTGGAAGCACAAAATTGTTTCGAATGTCTTCAGATGCTGTAGTATTACAATTTCCCTTCACTGGAACTAAGAGGCCCAAACCTGTTCCAACATGAAGATGCCCCTGTGCACAAAGCGAGCTCCATGAAGACATGGTGTGTGAAGGTTGGAGTGGAAGAACTCGAGTGTCCTGCACAGAGCCCTGACCTTAATCCCAATGAACAACTCTGGGATGAACTGGAACACCGACTGCACCCCAGACCTCCTCACATCCCAACATCAGTGCCTGACTTCACTAATGCTCTTGTGGATGAATGAGCACAAATCCCCACAGCCACGCTCCAACATCTAGTGGAAAGCCTTCTCCTTGGAGGTTATTATAACAGCATATATAAGGGGGACTACATCTGGAATGGGATGTTCAACAAGCACATGTGATGTGAGTGTGATGTTCAGGTGTCCACAAACTTTTGGGCATATAGTGTATGTAGTCAGAAAACAAAGTATTGGGTCTTTGGTAATATTTAATATTTTTAAAATATATTTTTCCTTAATTAATTGCCAAAATGTAAATGTAAATGTAAATAATGTGTAAATTAATACAAAATAAAGGCAGATATTAAATTTGTGCCATTTCTGCCAATAAAGAATACCATAATTTGATTTACATTTATGGCATTTGGCAGATGCTCTTATCCAGAGCGACTTACATTTCTTATTTATACAACTGAGCAGTTGAGGGTTAAGGGCCTTGCTCAAGGGCCCAGCNGGTGCTGGGGATCGAACTCATGACCTTCCAATCAGCAGCCCAACTGAGCTATTTTTCTTAAAATAACGATTATTACACACACGAATGTCTATGGGATTCTATGTTATGTTAATATATTTTTGAACGGTTTTTGGCACAGATCATGAATCTGTGTTATAGTCGAGACCTGTAGCAAGTTTCAGTTTTACTCTTTTGGGAGATCTTCCTGAGATGAATACTCAGAACCAATTTCAGATGCAAAAATCTTATTTATATACTGTTTACTTCCTGTACTTTGCATGTGACCTCATTTTCCCAGCTATTCTTGGTGTGTAAATGCAAATCAGCAGAATTTATTTGGGATTTATTTGGATTTTAGTAAAATACATATAAAAACCTGGTGAGAAAAAAATAATTCGCTTTATTAACAGGAGATCGCAAGTTTGAATCCCAAACATGCCACAGCTGCCCATGGCCAGGAGCCAAAGGATCAAATTAGCCATGCTAGTCTGTGTGTGAGGGATGGCATTCTCTCTCTCCTGTCAATCACAGTGAGAATAGCCAATTGTGGGCATGTAAGAGTTTATGTATGCATAAGAGGGGCAACATGAAAAGGCTTTTTAATATAAAAAAACAGTAATATTGAGAAACCTATAACCCTAACCCTAACCCTAACCCTAACCTATTGCTAATTTTTAAAAATCACATCAAATAGACCAATAAAACAGACAGCATATCTCACTACATTTCTCTTTTGGATGTAGCTGAGCTCCAGGTTTTGTCTGTAAATTGCAGCTACATTTTAGCATTGAATTTATTTGCCATTTTGTAGTACTGAACTTTCGTTACACTACTAACTATAGGCACAAATCTTCAAGGAAAAGTTTCTGGGTTTCATGAACCAGAAGTCGAGGACAGGAGCATGTTTGGGAAGTTAAATCAGTCTATTTGTATCTGTCACTAGAATTTTAATTTTAGATGTTTGTGTAGTTTTGCATGGAAATGTAGTATTCAAGACCAGACTCTTTTCATATGACGCACCGTCCAGTCCTGCTTCCTTCTGCAGATTCCCTCGCAACCTTGATGAAACGCCTGAAGGCTCATTTCCTCTGAGAGCACTTGAACATGAGAAGTGAAACACATTCAGCTCCACCTCTGAGTGTGTTTGTCTATCCAGGTTGCTTCTCGCGCTCCGGTATCAGCACTAATGAGCCTTGTTGCTGGTGGTTGCATGTATTACTCAACACTTTATTACAAGTTATCTTTCTTAATCTTGTAAGGCTGTATCCTTTCTGATCTGATTCGTGAGTTGTGTCTATTAGCACTCACTAAAAACCTCATATTTCAGCTGAAGCTCTATGTGCACATATGGGTATATATGCAGATGTGGTTCATTCTGCATTTGTATTTTTCTCAACATGACACTTGTCCCAGATATTTGAGTCTATATACCTAGGATCAATTCTGTGCGCTTTTGGGAGAAGGCATCAATTTTGCATCGATTTTATTTTCACACAGGTGAATTCTTTCAAAATTGCAGATCAATTGCGTAATTTGGTGAAGTATTTCACTTAAAACTGCTCACTTACATGCAAATATAATTCAGCATTCTTTTCTTTTTTATATAAGTTCTAGTCCCTTGCATTTGAGTCTCTTGTTTAGTCCACATGCAGCGCTTAGAAGGCCTTCAGAATCTTCTTAAGATTACAACAAATCTTTCCTCGCATTGTGAAATAACACCGGAAGTAATGTGACAGTTTTTTTTTTTTATTAATATACTATTTGGGTTGTTTCTACCTAAACTTTAAATTAGCACCTGCTTTCTGTTTCACATTGAAATCAGTAATTATTTGTGCAAAGTAATACTATCAATAGGTAAGAATTAAATTTGCACAATCCTGTTTCTAGCATTCGACAACAAAATGAAGGCAATATCTGATTATTATTTCTTATTAAAATTTCTCTTTTCGTTCGGCAGTGCAAATCTCAAGAGCAGACATAATTTCTACAGCACTACAGCTCTGTTCTTTGCTTCTCAAAGCTCAGTTAAGTAGCTCACATCTAAAAAAAAAAACGCAACGTGAAAATCCATGTTTGATTCACTTCCTGCAGTCAAGGCATTTCAGTGTCGAATCACTTTCTCACTGAAAGAGTTCACCTGGATGCAGACTGAGAACATCTCACTCAGACACTCGGGTGTTTTGGTCCATACCCAAGAGTGACTGTGGTGTTCTCACCTGCCTAAAGAAACGCACTGAGGAGGAAAAAGCTCCAAGGTTTCCTTCAAATGCTGTATATGTAAAAGCACCCTTAGTAAATCAGGACCACATGATTTCACCGGAAGTGGACCCTGAGTTTGAACAGCTGTCACACTCAACCAATCTCAGTCTACATGCAAACAACCTGAAGTTAAGAAAAAGGAAAATGTGAGGAAGAAAAGCTCTTGGTGCTGCAGCTCGGTGCTTAATTTGGATTCTGCTTTAGATAAAATTAATAAATGACAACGTAAATGTTCTCATGCTGTTATTCAAATTGTGATTTTACACTGGCGCAGTGGTGAGTACTTCACAGGATCTCCACACCAAACCTTCTCCACTTACTCTCCCTATTTACCCCATACTGCGTTTAAGTCTGTGCATATATAATATCCCCAAAAATAATCATTCGGAGCGCAAACACACATCACACACACTGAAATCAGGAAAACTGTAAAATGCATTGATATTTTGATAAACTGTGAGTAAGATATATTTGTTTTAACTGTAAGAAATTTTTAATTTACTGCTAGAAAATATCAGAATTAATTTCTTTGTTCTCCTTTTCCTTTTTTACTGTTCTGCAAACCTATACATCACTATATTGTGTATAGCACCATATGCACAAGCAAAGCTTACTCAAAGTAGCATTTGCGTAGCCCTTTAAAGGCAAACTGCAGCCAAACCAACCAACGTAGCTACAAACTAGCTGTTTTGTGTTTGTTTGGATCTCTTATCCATCAGCCCAGTACTGTACTCACAGCCTGTGAAGACAAATGGGGGCGTCAAAACAAGCCAAGCGGCAACATCGAGACGGAACCCAAGCAAGCGGAAAAATCCCTCCAGGGCATCACAAGCGAAAAACAGCAGTATGACAAATGGACAAGACGCAAAAGTCAAACACAGCTTTGATAGAGTAGCTGACAGATGGACAACGGCACATCGAAAAATATATGACATCGCTGATGTATGACAACACTGGCAAACAAAGGCTCAGGGCACGGATCGATGAAGATGATGGAGGACGAAAAGCAGTGGCTGCCGTCACAACACATGCAAATCAACCAGTGAGCCAGCATAAGGGAGGGAGGTTAAAAGATGAGATCATCCTAAACAACAACGAGAGACGATTTCAATTATAAGTGAATTATAACAGGTGAGACGATCCTTTAATTCAGTTGATTCTCAGTCTGATTGGTCACAAGGAGTTGATTCATTTTCTATAACAGTGGCCCTGGCAGTAGTGCCAAGTTTAATCCAAATCACAGGTTTATATCAATGCACTTGTTCGATGTTACCATTTCTGTAGTAACAGCTCATTCACAGGGAATTTTATCACGGACACTCCACACAAGTAAGGAATAGAATGTGACAAGGCATGCTGTTATTGAGAACATCATATCGTTATCATCTCTGCACCAGTATCACTGTTGTGCTGAGAATGTCCAACACCTAAATACTATCTACATGGTCCTTCTATAGACCTTTCTGCTGACGAATAGAGTAAAATGTAGCTAACAAATTTTCCATTGCACCAGACAGGCTATAGTCTGCAATACCTAATAAACAGGTCAATGTTCCTAATAAAGTGGCTACTCGATGTCATGCGAATGTTTACTGCACATGCTGGATTCAGATACATTTATGCTCAAANAAATAATTCCTGAAATATTACAACATTGAAACTGAAAACTGACGGAGTTTTATGGCAAAGATGAACAAAACTTATCTATGATGAGTCTGAGACTGAGGCATTGGAAGTCAACTCATGTCATTGCGTGAAAAGATGAATGGGGACATGTAGGGGATGAATCTTTTGTAGGTGCCCTTTAAATCCTTTCTTGCTCTTGTCTCAGTATTAAAATGATGCTAGGTTTGACACATCAAGCTACAGGTGACCTTCTCAATCTCATCTCCCTCTGTCTCCCTCCTACTGACTGCTCGCCTTTCACTGGCAGGGAATTAGCACAAAAATTAAAAGCCCTACAAAAATCTGAACCGTAAAGACTAATGAGACTAATTAAGATTCAGAGCAAAGCTCCACCTCCACTTGAACCAATCGACCTCTGACATGCTATTTCCGAGGCCTAGGTGTGTGTGTGTGTGATATTGTCATGTTGACTAAAGGAACTTTGACAGCTTAATGGCAAAACGAATGTTAATGAGGATGTTGTAACTTCAGTCAGAGCTCAAAGAGCAGAAA
Organism: Pangasius macronema; assembly: GCA_037577455.1. Lineage (NCBI taxonomy): Eukaryota > Metazoa > Chordata > Actinopteri > Siluriformes > Pangasiidae > Pangasius > Pangasius macronema. The sequence goes on along the minus strand of CM074951.1, from coordinate 23,301,854 downwards.
GAGCAAAACACTGATGTTCGGTAAAAAGATCTGTCTCAGATCGGGTAAATATTTTCACCCTGTTTACACCTGGTTGTTAGTATCCAGATTGTGTCTTGGTAGGATTTTATCGCATGTTTACACTTGTAGTCAAAAGTGTCTCCAGTCATCTGGATTGAAATCTGTAAAACACAACTCAGGATTCATGTCCTCATTTGCAGACGCTAATAAACACCCAGAGATTCTATCACATATCGTGAAGATCGCAAGATCAGATTTATGGTTATATTATTGGATGTCTGGACTGTCGATTTATCATTGTGATTTATGACTATATATTTAGCTTCACGTTTCCAACAAACTCTGCACTCATTACAAAACACATTTGCTATGTCAAAAATTGTGATTTTTCTTAAGGCTAGTGCACACTACATGATTTTAGCCCTGGTTTCCCAGCAGCCGAATAATTTTGGCACTCTGCAATTAGTCGCTGTGCAATCCTGCTCGTAAAGTGCCAAGCATCCAGCGTTGCGATTTCTCAGTCTATATTATATTTTAAACTATACTATATTTTATAATTTTTTACTGAATTTCTATTTCTATCTATCTATCTATCGAAGATGTGCCAATATTTTCAAGTATTTTGATTTTCTCTGCAATTGATCATGTACAAACAATGAGTAACAGTCACTAGGAGTCCGAGAGGCAATCGAATTCATCTGCTGTAACGCGCAGCAGAACCCTGAATCCAGTTTTTCATCCTATCTGAATGGGACAGTGAGGGCAAACTGTACACACAATAAAAATGCTTTTATAAGAGATTATTTGGCCTGTCAAAACCCAAATGGTTTTTAGAAACTAGAATATTAACAGACATGATTCCTGTTGGCACACAGTATATATATATTTAAATACTTTATATATTAAGCACTTTGAAGCCAAAATGAAATAATGCTTTAGAAATAAAATTACTGCACTTTTTAATTTATGTGCATTAGTCATGCAGTGAGCTATCTCCTAAAGAGCAAGGCAGATGCAAGACAGAAAAAAAAAAAAACCTTTGTATTGGTGCACTTTGAAATGAATGATTTGATGATTCCAAGAAAGTGAACTATTATCTGTAAAAACAGGGTTTTACTTACCACAGCAACTTCAAATATAGCCCTAATGGGATGCTGCTATTCTCTCAGGCTGACATTTGTAATGAAATATTTGCATGTCTTCACCAGGATAATACTCTCGCATCCACACAGCTATGAATTAACGCAGCAGGACCATTTCCCAGCAGGTGTAATCGTGTCACACAGGAGGATATAAAGACAATTTTGGATTATATATTTATTTTTAAAATATGCTAGTGTGGTGTATCCAAATGATAGTGTGGTGTATCTATCTGCTTTCAAAATAATTAAGATGTCCTTCCATGTAAATAGAAAAACCTTGAGTGACTGGAGAAACCTCAGATTTTGGGTTGGAAGATTATCGGGGTAGACGGAGAAACACTGACATTGTCAATCAGGATGGAAATAACATCACAGAGAAGCATCTGGAAAGGATTTAATTACCATAGTGTTCAAGGTAAAAAAACAATGCTTTGTGAAGAGGGCTTATGATATACCACTTCAAAAAAGTGTGTGAAGTGTTGGCATGCTAGATTGAACCTTTCTGGCTAACCTTTTTCAACGATCTTCTTAGCTGTTACTCAATTAACCTCACATGCTCGAGACTGGACTCGCAGGGCGCCCTCACTTTCTGTCACGTTAAACGGAGAATGTTTTGAGTTCATTAACGTGAAATACTAAGGCATCACTGTAAGTTCGACTTCTAGTTGACATATATAGTCAGTATACTGTGAGTTACGGATGCCACCAAAAGCTTATTGGCTGAAAATTGTTTAAAAAAACAAACAAAAAAAATATTACACAGGCTTACAAAGAAGCATCAAAGTTAACACTTTACAAATAATGTTAATGTGATTAAGTGATTAAATATCCACCACCTAAAAAGCCACCATCCATCCATCTGAGTTTTTCATTGCCACTGCCAGCAACCAGTTCCCGACTGCACACTGAGTAATATTATTAATCCCTCGCCTTCTCATCTTCAATCTGAGTTCCTAGAAATGGCTCATTTATCTGTCTTTTTTAGACCATTATTTCTGATTAAATCTCTTATCCTGTTTTTTACAATGGTAAATTGAAAAGAGAAAAGAAAAGAGATGGTTACCTATATACTACAAGCTACAATATGCTAGAAAAGGAAGATTATTTGATATTAGGAGGTGAGACATTAGATGGTGATATTTATTTTATTTGATATTAGAAGGTGAGATAAGCATGGCCGTTTCATTCCTATATATTCTTTTCAAAGTTACAGCATTTTAAGTCTCAGCTCTGTCTTTTTTTTTTTTTTTTTTTTTTTTTTTAAGGCTGGTCTTATATTCTCATTTGTACAAATACGTGATCTGTTGTTTTTTTTTTTATTAAGTTCACTTGTCCGATTTGCTTTCAGCGTAGAATGTCTCATTCACAATTACATTCTACCCTACAGCAACAAAGCCCAGTCCACGATAAAGCTGGTTCTGGTGCTCAGCAATTCTTAATCACTCATTAAAATTGTGCTTAAAAAAAAGTCATTCTGATTACATTAATTTAATGACTGGGAAAAAAACAATTTCCTGCTTTTTTTTCCCACCTAAATGTCACAATTTTCCAATTTATGGTATCTCCAAGTACCCCTAGGGGTACACTACACTCACTCGGCTTAGGATACCACATGCCTGTTTTATTTGAACAAAGTAAACAGGAAATCTGTAACTCTTTCATTCTAACCAAGAATGAAAAACACTAAACATATGGTTCTTTTGTGTAATTTGAGCTTTGACTGGACAATATGTGCTCAGTCTGTCTACCTTTTAATTAATTTCTCCTCCGAAGGCATTCTGGTGAAAAAGAAAAAGGATTACTAAGTAAATAATCCACCTTGTTCATGTTCACTACACCCGCGACTGTATTTCACACTCACCTTCTCAATCACTGCTGATGACGTGATAATGTGTTAATCGAATCTAGTGGGCGTGTCACTGTGTGTATTCGCCTGACACAACTGTCACTGATAGGCTGCATGAATAAGACACGGTGTGGGCTAGACAGAAATCAGCCCCAGCCTTGCTCTGTGTGTTTTTCTTCCAACTACTGGACCAAAACAGTATACAAGCATTGTGATCCACATTGTGAATATGTCTCTGAACATGTATGAGAGGAGCAGGACAGTGGTGAGGTGTGCTGTAGGTCAGACAGAGGAGTTCAAAGTGGAGGTGGGAC